>OZ020198.1:11035673-11077306 GCA_963971165.1 Philopedon plagiatum | reverse complement strand
ATTCACCTGTACCTTTTACCTATGTAAGTATGTATGTATTTTTTTTATCTTATGTTATATATATATATATATATATATATATATATATATATATATATATATATATATATATATATATATATATATATATATATATATATATATATATATATATATATATATATATATATATATATATATATATATATATATATGACGACTATACCTATATTGCGTTTTCACGTTGTATTACGTACAAGCTTGAAATATAATATTGGATTATAAATTATAAGTATTGATTTACGGCTCCTTGAAGGGAGGATACAGTTTCATTGGCAAGAAGAATTTATATAACCCAATATATTGGCGATAAAAATAAGTAAGTATATTTAATACATTTTGCTAGAAATAACTGTAATATTAAAGGATAGGAAAAAAATATTACAAAATATTAGAACGAATGGTAAAACATGCTATAATATTTCAATAATTCTTTTATGACAAATTTTCAAACTTTTCTTTCGCCAAAATAAACCCAATAATTGGTCAATCGCCCTATCTTTTTACGTTATGCTTGATGTTTCGCCTTAACAAGGCACAAATTTGTATCGAATTGGCAATATGATGCCATTTTGTCCGGAATCGTATTACCACTCAGCTAACGACTTACCCTCTTTCCATCCCTGTCCTGGTTATACAATAGAAGCTAACAGAGACATTGCTTAAAATATTGCAACTAGGTTTAGTCTTGATTATGTCAAATATAAACAAATTTTACTGAATGCTTCCCAAAATAGTAAGGCAATGATAATGTCAAGGCATGATTAACACTTTAGAATCAGGCAAATATTTGTATATAGGTATTAAAAGAACGCATATAGAAGCCAAATTCATTAATATAAATAACACTCTCCACATCTGTTTTTTTTTTCAAAAAGTAAGTGACCGTCTTTTCTTTATATGTTTAGCTTCTGATAGTAAGTTGGTCTGACAGAAAAATGTGTTAGTTCCCTAAAATATTTCATTATAAAAAATCATTAATGTGTTTCAATTCATAGAAAATATTCTAAAACCCTTTTCTTTCTTTTTGACTCGAACTGTAAATAAAGTGGTGCAGTAATGGAATAAATGTAAGTAATTGTCATGGTTTGATAACATAGTGAACTACTTAGCCTGTAAAAAGTTATAAAAACTGCTTTAAATTAAATATGATATTTGGTAAATCGTAATCATATGTACATCTTATATTAATAAATAGCACAAAGTCAAGCAAGATCCAGAAAACAATAAAAATGTGGTAGTAGAATAAATATGTACTTTTGGGTAAAAAGTAAATACTACAATTACTTTTTTATCTTTCGATCTAAAACGATTAAATATTGTCTTGTTTTACAGAACGATTTTATTTAAGTACAAGGTTATTGCTACTGGCAATCAAAAGAATTAAGTACGGTAAATTGTACTGATGATACTCAAGAAAGCAATAAAGTTTTTAAGACTAGTAAAGAAACGCGTCATGCGTCAGCCCGAAAACAAAGAGACCAACGAGATATATCGATAATCGCAGATTGTCTGCGAGCAGTTATTATAATATTATTGTTACATTACATCACTAGTTAAATAATAAGAAGCTTATTTACAAATTTTACCCCTAAAGCCGATGAGTCCAGAATAAGTTCTCCATAATCGGGCATGTTGCGCAAATTTTCCAAAGATTTTGTGCGTTCTGGTATTATGCTCCTCCTAGGCGTCGAGCTTATATAGAACTCTGGGTTATCAAAGCTGACTTCGCTTTTGGTAGCTGACGCGACTGATGTAGTGTCCTTTTCAATATTTTCAGAACTTTTCCAGGAATCCTGCAAATTGGTTTCCGACGCTGATTTTGTCAAGCCAAAGTTGTTGTCATCCCCTTCAGGAGTTTGACGTTCTACAGGAGCAGACTGCGTTGAGGTGCTTTCTAAGGGTAACTTGGCTATATCAGATGACTCAGACCGAGTGGGGACGCTTTTCGATTTCAGTTTAAGTTTTTTAAAAAGGAAATTCGCACGCTTTATTTTAGGCGATTTTGGCGGAATTAGTATTTTTTTGGCGCGCTTTGTCAACGACGAACCTTCCCCTAATTTTTTCTCCGGTGCAGGTTCGTTTCCGTTTTTCATTTTACTTTTACTGCATTACGAACTTGTAGGGATTATGTAGTGCACTGGCAACTGGATTACGTTGGGTTTCAGGTGAAATAATTAGTTCAAAAGTGGGGATATTAAACACATTGAGCACACTAACGACATACAAAGACTTTAATGAATATACATATAGGGTATCCTAAGTAATCTAAAATATTTGAAGTAGCCATTTCCCAGATATTTTTATGAAGAAAACTTCATGTCCATAACATATGTCCAAAAATGTCTATTTTCCAAAATACAGGGTGCTGAATTTTTTTTTTCGTTTTTTTAATTGTCTTAAAAACAAAATGTTTTCTTTTTATCAAACTTTCAACTATTACACTGCTTATCAGAGGAAATATTTTAGAGTAAACAATAATTTAATCGCTTCGCCAGGGACGTGCGTGTAAGCAATGATATATATAATTTTTTTTTAAATATGCACGCCAGTGATATTTTTAATTTTGTGAGTATTTTTCGTAATCTATATTCAATACCTGCCATAAGATGTTTCTTAGCATTTTTCCAGTTGCAACTTAGTTCAGGAGAAAAATGCTATTTTATTTAAAATGTATTAATAGTTATTTACGTTACAAGGGATGTAAGTAGGATTTACCAGTCTAGGACGAATTTGGTGCCCGAGCGCTAGCGAAAGCTGACAAAATAGTCCGAGACTGCTTAAGACTTATACATCCTGAATAATGTGTTATATTTTTTTCCCTCCCAGTATGAATTTTGAGTAAAAAAAGTGCCTATTAAAAATTAAAGTTACTAACACACATTTTTACTTTTTGGTCGCCTTTGGTTTTCTAGGATTTTACTTGAATGTTTACCTGTCATCGTATATTTTTGTCAGTATCAAAAGTTAAATTTGATTTTGCCTCGTTTTGCGAATTAGTAACAGACATGGAAATTATCCATGAAGAGGCAAGAGTTGCCTGTTTGTCCTTATTGCCAGAGAAATCAAAAGGGCGGTATCACGCTGCTTACAACTGCTTTAAGGAGTGGTGCCAGAGAAAAACTGTTATAGCAGTTTCCGAAACAGTTTTGTTAGCGTATATCCTGGAAAAGTCAAAGGTATTAAAATGTCCTGCTAGTTTATGGTGCGAGTACTCGATGTTAAAGTCAGTTATGTTTGTCGAAGAAAATGTGTATATTTCCAAATTTCCAAAACTTAAAGTTTTTTTAAAGAGGAAAAACGATGCATGGGTATAAGCCTAAAAAAGCAAATGTCTTCACACAGGAACAAATAAAATCGAAGGTGGTAGAGGAATTCTTCCTCGACCGAGGAGGTACCACCCCACTCACTCTCTTAAAGGGCTGGTGAAATCCTTAGGGATGTTTCCAGCACTGGGTGTGAGTCGGTTGCGTGATATACAACTCACGGTACCTTAGTACTTATGCTTTCTGCCTTCGTGGGTTGTAAGAAAATAAAAAAATTCAAAAAAACCAATTTTTGATTAGGGCCGATGACATTGATTTCCTTTTGATGAAAGTTGTTGCGATTATGGGGATTGCGGGGGCATGTCGTTCGCAAGAGCTCGGTAATACAATGATAGAAAATGTCCAAGAGATGGAGAATATAGTCATTATCAACATACCCGACTCAAAAAATGTATGTCACGAAGGTTTACGGTTACCCGAAATGAAGGAAGTATTTGTCATTTGGAAATTTTTAAAAACGATCTTAAACTAAGGTATACGGTTAAAAGTGTTCATCAACGCTTCTTTTTGCGCTACCAGCACGGAAAATCTGTTGATCAGCCTGTAGGTAAAAACACTATTTCATCAATCCCAATCAAAATAGCTAAATACCTCAATTTGCAAAACGCAGAAACTTATACTGAGCATGCCTTTCGAAGAACATCCGCTACACTACTAGCTCACTACTGGAGTCGATGTACTAGCCCTTAAAAGACACGGAGGTTGTAAATCGGATACTATTGCTGCGGGCTACGTTGCATATAGCGTCTCCAACAAAAATGAGGTGGCAAACAAGATTTTGTACCCACATATAATATCATATCCGAAATACCCAGTACGCCAATGAAAATATCGCAAATAAATACCTTCTCTATGTCAACAAAAACCACAATTTCGAAATTATTGTCATTCCCATTAAACGGCGAAGACAGAAACAAGCTTCACGAACAGTCATCACGTTCTGTTAGTTGTAAATTTCAAAATTTTACTTTATATATAAATAAACTAATGAAATGAATATATGTATATTTTGTCCCAGGCTTATTTACATACTTACTTTCCTAGGGTTGTAAGTAAGTCACTTTCATCCATCCCTAGGGAAGTAAGTTGTATTTACGTCTGTCAAATTAATGTCATAATAATGACTTACAAAGCAAGGAGTAGAAAAACATAATAACGTATAATGACAACAAAGTCATAGTAAGCTTTAAAAATTATTATTTATTTGACTTAAAATGTCATTTATTTATTATTTATTTTACCAAATGTCAAGCTTTTGTCGTTAAACATCGTATTTAATTTTATCTTAATAAAATCATTTGTAATCTACTTTCTTATCATGCCTACCTTTACAAATGACAATTACATTTTTTATGGATTAGAAATGGCAATTCATCGCAAGCAAGACGCCTGTATGCCGAGCGTTATCCAGAAAGGCATTTGCCGTGTTAGGATACATTTACACAACTCCATCGCTGTTTACAAGAGACTGGTACATTTTTAAAAAGCAATATCGCTGGTAGGCCTCTTTCAGTAAAAACCCCCGAACTAGAGGATCACATTCTTCATGTAGTAGAAGACGCACCCAGTACCAGTACAAGAAAAATTGCTGGCGACGTTCATGTCAGTGCCAAAAACTGGATGAACCATTTTGAGGGAAAACCAGTTATACCCTTACCATATTCAGCGTGTTCAAGTTTTTTTGCCACGTGATTTTCTACTTCGACTAAATTGGTGTCGGTGGTTTTAGGAAAGACATTTCATTTCAAGACATTCATTTGTCCCATACTTCTTGACTGATATTCTGTTCACAGATGAGGCAAATTTCTCAAGAAACGGTATTACAAACTTCCACAATAACTATATTTGGGCGCAGGAAAATCCGCATGCCATATTGGAAGCAAGACACTAGGTATATATTTTCTATTAATCTGTGGGCTGGAATTATTGGTGACCATTTGATTGGTCCATATTTTCTTCCAAATCGACCGAACGGTGATTCCTTTCACCATTTTATTATTAATATGCTACCTGAACTCATAGAAGATTTGCCTTTAAGAACGAAACGTTCCTTTTGGTTTATGCATTATGGGGCACCTCCTCATTTTGCTGCAATTGTTCAGGAGTACTTCAGTATTGCATTTCCAGATCGATGGATCGGGCGAGGGGTTCCGCAACCGTGGTCACCTCGGTTCCCAGATTTAAATCCATTCGATTTTTATTGTTGAGGTAATTTTCAGCATTTAATTTAGTGTTAGCATTTTAATAATTGTTTATTAGGGTTCTACCATATTATTATTATTAATTCTTAAAACAAATTATGTACGCCTCGGCTTACTCATTATGTTTTGATTCAGATCGTGGATTTTTGCGGTTTTGTGGCGGGCGGGTGTGATCCCTTCGGACGGGGCTATCTCGTATAATAATTGAGGATTGGACTTCCTTAAGGTAAGTCGTTTAACCTCTAATTATATTTCGATAGCCCCGTCCACGAGATCACACTGTAGATGTTGAAAGATTTTCCCACGATCTGAAGTGCCTATCTAAACTTTTGGTATAGGCCATTGCCTACACGAACGCCTCTGGTGAAGCGATTAAGCTTTTGTTTAGACTAAAACATTCCCTCTGATAAGCAGTGTCATCGTTTATAGTGTGATAAAAAGAAAACATTCCGTTTTAAAGATAATTTAAAAAACCGAAAAAAAAAATCTCAATTCCAACACACTGGATTTTGGAAAATAGACATTTTTGGGACATCCCCAACGAACAAGGTTGTAACTCAAGTTAAATACATTTTGAGTTTTAAACACAGGCCTACTCAGCAAGAAGAGGCAAACATAGCAATATCAATGATAATTATCAATGTAGCTTATACACACGGTTTAGAGTTTAGAGGAACGTCTTGTTCCATACAATTAAACACTCTTTGACAAACAAACCCACCATGATACTGTTTAAACAGTTACTATAATACTTGAGTAGCAAAGCAATGTTCAATCTAATATTGTAAATTAGTTTATGTTGCTGTTGCATCTCGTCCGTAGCAGATTTGATTAGTCTTGCCTAACATGATTTACAATGATGTAAACTCACGAAGAGACATAAACAGATTAAGAGGTGTACAGTACAGGCTCATTTCAAGAGATCGTAATAAAAGAGTTCTGATTGAATGACAGAATAAATAAATATTAAGCGGTAATCATTTTGACTATTATTAGGTGTCACGAGGTACATTGCCATAGGCAGACCTCTATTTGGGGGGGGGGGGGGCGTAAGCCCCTGGTTTATATATAAGCGACTAGGCCACTCAGTTGGATTTGGGGGGCTAATTCGAGATTTGAGGCTTAGCCCCCCAAGTCCCCACCTAAATCCGTCTATGTTCATTACATCATTCAACGTCATTATTGACTGATCATCTTTGAAAATTTCTGTATCTCTACGACCAATAGTTTTGCAAAAACCCAGTTTAACAAAGAAGTATTTCAACTTGGTACTTTAATTTCAGCTTTAAAATAGTTTTAATATGGTAACCGTCTTTCTTAATACTAAGTATTGCATGCACGTATGCAGTTTTCCCGTAACAAAGACGTTAAGAGAGATATATAAAACATTGTTCGAACTAAAATTTATACCATAGACCTGCCATAGATGTTGAGTTACTGTTGTTTTAGTTAAAACGTTTATTTTTTACAACTGTCCGAATGCATATTTCTGAAATTTCCTTTGTACATTCACATTATGTTAGAGCTAGAACTGAAAAGAAATATTTTAAAGATACTTTAAATTTTCCAAAATTATATAAGCTCTGTAAGGAGTGGCTAAATGAAAACAACTACGAACCGGACCTTAGAGCTACAGAGGGACAATATTGCGATATATTTTATAATGAGTACGATATTGACTTTTTTAAGCCAAAGAAGGCCCAGTGTCCAACTTGTGACATATATAACAGATCTTCTTTTCAGGCATGGGCGTACCCAGCGAGGGGCGGGGGGGGGGGGGGGGTGGGCAGCTGCCCCCCCCCCCCTAGAAATTTATAAATTATAAAAAAGCACCGCTAAGTGCAGAAAATAAAAAAATCTAAATAAACCACTATGGTTTTACTAAAAAAATTACAAAACCGAAAAATATAGGACACTACTACTAAAATATATTCATATAGGTAAGTCAAAAGCAGCGCACTGCACAGCCTATTAGATTTGCAATTGGCGGAATTAGCCAAGAAATATGAATTTTCTATTACGACCCTGGCCATTTGCACCTGCCGAGTCAGCCGAGTGCACTGCCGAGTGCCGATGCCGTTTGTTATTTTTGTTTTGCCAACCGAATTATAGAGTGGAGTGGGAGACATTCCGATCCGATGCGTCCGACTCCGAATTCGGAACGTCGAAATCTTAACCTTGCAAAGTCGTGAATTTGTTGTATTGTGTTGTTTTTCTAATGGAATTTAATTATTTTCATTTGGTGTAGGCACTATCAGGGATGTTAATTTGTTTATGCAAGTACTGCAAGTAGACTTAATTTACTTAGTTGTTGATAAACGTCTATGTAGTTAGCAGTTACGTTACACTAGTAAACATTGTGAGAAATTTATATTAAATTGTACTGTAACGAAAATGACAAACCCTCACTAATTGTTGCCCTAACTATAATTGCAAAATATTCAGCTTTACTGGAGCCGGTTGTTAATGCCTTGCAAGCAAAAACTATGGATTTAATTAAGTTGCAAGAACATCTGAACGTAATCCTTAACGTACTGAAGAAAAACCGTGAAGATGCCGACCTAGTTACTGATGAAGTACTTAAAAAAGCACAAGATTTTGCATTGGAATTGGAAATAGAAATTTCTAACCCTCGAATTACCAAGAGGCAAATACATAGAAACAATCCTCCATCAGACTGTGATAGTGACTACTGGAAGCGTTCGTTAATTATACCGTATCTGGATTCAATTATAGCCTCTTTAAATAATCGCTTTTCTCAAGAACATACTCCAGCGTTTGCCTTAACAAAAATACATCCATTATATATGCTCGACATGGAAACCAATCAAGTAGAACAAAATGCACAATATTTTACCCAGTTTTATCAATTGGATGATATTACTGCGGAAATGGACCTATGGTATAATTTGTGGAAGGAAAAAAAGTCAACTGAGGACCAGCTAAAAGACGTCGAAATAACTGACTTTCTCGACGAGACCGATGTTTTTTATCCCATCCTAAAACAGGCACTTTTGATTTTAATCACAATTCCATGCACCACGGCCACTGTAGAACGACCCTTCAGTACTCTTAGAGGAGTGAAGACTTGGTTGAGAAGTACCATGGGAGAGGAAAGGCTAACAGGATTATGTCTGATGAGTGTGCATCGTGATTTAATTAAATCAAATCGAGAGCAATTTGAAAATCAAGTTTTAAATAAATTTGCGACAAATCCAAGAAAATTGTTATTGAAGTAAAAATTAAGCGAGTTATGTCAAAATTTAGTAAGTAAAAAGAGAAATGCAAAATCCATTGTTTTTTTTTGGTCAGCACCCCCCCCCCCCCTATTTCAGATCCTGGGTACGCCCTTGTTTTCAGGCCTTACTTTTAAACTATATATACCAACATTACATACAAGTATCTAAATTTGTTGTCAGAGAACTAAAATCTCAATATAAAATACTTGCTCAACAAAGTAACTCTTTAGTTTTAGCCAGCTATGGTCTGCAAAAAGTTTTATCGACACCTACATATGTCTGAGGTCTCTCAATTTTACTATAAAAGAAAATTAGTAGTTTGCAATTTTACTATTTTTGACGTGGAAAAGAGCAAAGTTTATTGTTATAACTGGGATGAGACCATCGGCAGAAAAGGTGCCCGTGAAATCAGTAATGGCAGTATGCATCTTTATTGAAATGAAAGTAAAAGAAGGCTTCAAAGATTGTTGTTCCTATTCCGACAACTGCGCGGGACGGAACAGAAATAAAATAGTTTTTATTAGTTAATATTTTAATATTAACATTACTTACGTTTTTTATGAAGTAGGGCATACTCAAAATAAGGGAGACTCAATTCATGTCCTCATTGAACCTACCTGAGCAGTGGATAACAATAATAAGATGCGCCAAAACATCGGGTAGGCATATGCAGTAACTGAATTAGTTCAAAGCAAGATTCTCGATTTTAAACAGCTGAGGAGCTAATAAAATTATTTTGATATTGATTCTAACAACAAGAAAATCAAATGGAACAAAGTAAGGTATATTAAATTTGTAAATCAAAATTCCAAATTATTATAATTAAAGTGCGACCTTTTATCCGAAAACAGCCACTATATTGATTTAGGAAGAAAATCGAGGGCACATACTACCACCAGACAGTCAAAAAACTTAATTAGCAAATCCTTCTATTATACCGCCGCGCCGCTGGGTTTACACCATAGAGAAAATATATAGTAGAGAAATAATGTCAATTACGAATGCGGCAAATTTACCGAGCTGAATCCGTAAACAAAGACGGTCCTCTGCGGGCTTGCGCATTGTCGAACGTTTGCCTTGTGATAGACAGGACCGTACTTCAAAATTTATTTTAAATGACGTGAATCTTTTATCGAGTAATAAATGCTAAATATATTACTTGTAATTATTCTTTTTATTAATGATAAAAATGTAACCATTAGTGAGATTTTAACAAAAAGTGTATAGTTTGTTGGCTTAAATCTGAGTTGTCTTGCTATACAAAACTGTCGATAATTCCTCGAAAATAGCTCAGTTTATATATATATACAGTGCGTTTCTTTAATGTTTTTAAACGTTACATTTACAAAATTCAAAGTTGAAATAAAATATAAACATAGTATTCTAAACAATAGAAATAAAATATGCAACTGTTTTAAGAAGTAAAATAGTAAATCAAAAAAATTACATGTGTCTATTTTATTGGATTGGCATCCCATCCTGTATAATTATTGAACAAACCAAGTTCTAGGGTAAGATGTAAATATTTTTACACCTATTTACAGTGTGTGCACTTGATACTTTGCTGAAAGCGCTACTACTTACGGCCCCATGTCAATCTAATCCACCGATATCTTAGCGATCCTTTGGCGAAAGCGCTTTTTTCTTTCGCCATCCCTTTTAAAATACTCCCCTCTACCCTAATCCACTAGTATTTTTAGTGCCCCTTTGACGAAAGCGCAAATATGCCTTTTGGACACACCGTTCTAATCCACTGATATCTTAGCGATCCTTTGGCGAAAGCGCTTTTTTCTTTCGCCATCCGTTTTAAAATACTTCCCTCTACCCTAATCCACTAGTATTTTTAGTGCCCCTTTGACGAAAGCGCAAATATGCCTTTTGGACACTCACCCTTCTAATCCACTGATATCTTAGCGATCCTTTGGCGAAAGCGCTTTTTTCTTTCGCCATCCCTTTTAAAATACTCCCCTCTACCCCAATCCACTAGTATTTTTAGTGCCCCTTTGGCGAAAGCGTAAATATGCCTTTTGGACACACCCTTCTAATCCACTGATATCTTAGCGATCCTTTGGCGAAAGCACTTTTTTCTTTCGCCATCCCTTTTAAAATACTCCCCTCTACCCTAATCCACTAGTATTTTTAGTGCCCCTTTGGCGAAAGCGCAAATATGCCTTTTGGTCTCACTCACCCTTATGCGATATAGGGGAAGGAGGCATTGACACTATATATGACCTTCTTACACCATCTTACCCCTTATACAATGCCCCTAATACACACACACCCCATCAGTGCCTTTCTGACACCTTGACCACACTCAATATACGTCACTGACAAATATTTCTACTTCTACACCGTAGTGCATTTAAGATAAATTATATTTTTTACCTCCTATTCTGTCACATATTGATATAATTTAAATTTGGAATTAAACTATTTGTATTTATGCACTACTTGTAAGAAATAGACTACGAAATAATTCCTTATATTTAAAAGTTGGATACATAATTGGCGAAACATATGAAATGTCTGTAACGCTTTGTAAAGACTATTTTTGTATCGAAATAACAAGCTTCAGAGGTTCGCTATATTCGCCACCCCAACCAAAAATACTATAACATACAAATGACTGAGATTTTTTCGGCCCGGTTCTGATCGCCGCGTTGCGTCATTGAGTTCAACAACCACTTTTACGAGACGTCCCGAGTGCGCATGCCTCGGGAGGACCGTCGTTTAAAAATCTGACTGGCGCCCAATGCGTACAAACGCACTTTTTCGCCCATACATTGGACGGATTCAGCTGGTGTCGCGAATACGTTGTGATGGTCTAAATATATCTTGTCTATGGTTTACACTGGTCCGCTTCCCATTCCAAAAGCCAAGTATAAATATTAAACAGCCTTTACAGCTCTAAGGCTATACCAGAGATTAATCACAATTATTACAATAATTTAAAATACTGTGATAGTACTGACAGTACAGGATTCGTCAGATTCAGAATAAATTGGAATGTTCCTTGAAGTTGTCAACTTTATCTACTTTAGTTAATATTTTTTTTTATCTGAGACATCCCACGTACACTTCAAACCTAAGTACTGACGTACAGTGGGCGTCTGAAGGAAAGGGAAATATAATCTACTGACACGGGATTTAAAGGATTGGAGGCTAGGATGGAAAGGGAAAACATCTGCAGGCAGTCCGTTCCAGAATCGGGAGACCCTAGGTATGAATGACTGAGAGAAGTGAGATGTGTCCACCTTCTACTTCCAAACATGTTCTCATTCTGTTTTTACAGCTTCAAAAACGTTGGTGAGCACTTGGGGGAAATTTATTTGATATTCTTACCCGTAGGTCTTCTAAATTTTTACAAGGGGTTTTAAAAACCAAGTTTTTAATGTGTCGCCATAAAAAAGTCGCACGGCGTGAGATCGCAGGACCGTGGTGGTCTCGTATCTGGCATATTACGACTAATAATTTCGTCTTCTAATAATTCTTCCAAAAAATTTAAATTATCGAGAGTTACGTGAATTGGTGCGCCGTCCTGCTGGAAGTAGCCTTGTCGCATCTCTTCATCGTCTAATGCGTTTACAAAATTTTCTAAAATTTCATTACGGTATCGCGCAGAATTGCGAGTCCCTTCAAAAAATATCGGTCCAGTTAACCTTCTGTTGGATATAGCCCCCCGCACACCAACTTTCTATGAATGCAGAGGCTTCTCTATAAAGAAATGTGGATTTTCAGAACTCCACATTCTCATTTGTTGAGAATTTACATAACCAGAGAGGTAAAACCATGCCTCGTCAGTAAAAAATATTTACCTATTCAAATACGTTTTCATTATTCAAATTACCCATAAACCACTCTGAAAATTTCATTCGCTGTGGCTTGTGACTGAGCTTAGATGATAAGCGTGAATATGCAGGTCACATTTCAGGATTGTATTGCAGGTTCCATAGAATACATTTACTTGCTGGCTTAAACGCCGAATAGGGGTTTGTGGGTGTTCATTAACAATTTGCCTCAATTCTTTTATTTTTTATGCAGTGCGAACTTTGGGTGGGAGACCCAAAGAAGAAAGAAAGGCAGTGGGAGACTGCCTTCATTTCTATTCACACTTCCTGTTTGTCTAAGCAAAGCCACAGATCTAGTCAAAACTTGGCGAAACTGGTTGAAATCCGTGACTATGTGTTGAAATTCTGTTTAAAATTCCTGAATGGCCTCCCGTATTAAATAAACCCACTGGCCATCAACCCTTCTACCATTTCTAAAGTAACTTTCGATCATAAAAGCTTTTTGTTCTGCCGTGTTTGCCATATTTAATGTTCTTAAAAATAGAAACTTCAGAACTTGACAGTTCTATTTTTCATTCACCTATACCTACGTTACCTTTCAAGAGTAATAATTCAAGACATGCATGATTGAATCCACGGCATACTTTGAGGGCGTTTTATTCCATCTTACGTTATCTATCATAGGCTATCATACTTACAAAAAATATTTAATTATTTTACGTACTGATACTATACTTTTGCTAGAGTTATCTATTGTTTCGAGGGAAAAAACAAAGAGATCAAATTGCGGTAATAGGATTGGGCTACTACTATCTTGTGAAAGGAATACACATACACGCATCGTAAATACGAGTCTTTCCCCCATTAGGTAGTATCCAATAAAACGTATAATATTTACATTCTCTCCTAAATAAAATACAATGGCTATAAATAATCCCATTTTCATGTGGAAAAAACAACAATGAAGAGTAATATTAAAAGCTTAATTGTTCTTATTAAATCCTAGACACTTTTACAAACATGATGAACATTTTCACACATCACACACAGATATTTTTTTCTAAATGTCTTTTAATGTCTTGTGAAAAGAGACAATTTTGTATTGCTAGACAAAACTAAAAAACATATTTTCTTTTTATATAAACATTCTAAGGGTTGCTATACAAAGAATAATATGAAGCAATATAATCCCAAAAAACTTCCTAATTGTTAAAATATTATCAATAAATGGTCTAAATGCATGACAATATCTCCTAAATTATGTCAATTACATGTATTAGTCGTATCTTAATAATTATAGGTATGCTTTTATGGCTATCATTGCTTGACATTCTTTGAATTAACCTTTAAAATTATATGTGTATGTTTATATTAAAGGAAACTGTATTTTTTGAATGTTGTTTAATAATGTGTCTTATCACAACACACAAAATAGCTGGACCAAGAAGAAAAATATTTTTAAAAATTAGTTTTTAAAGACGAAACATAGGAATGGAAATTTGATACATACGTACAATACGTACATATATATTAGGGTGTCCGTTATTTACCAAGTTGATTTTTTTTTTTGCGACGCCCCCTAAATTTTTAGTTTATCGTCTAAAAAAAATGTCAGACCAAAATAAGCCCTTAATATTCATAATAAACCTTCCCCTAAAGACGATACTTTTGCCATTTAAATTACATGGGGTTTTGGCACTTTTTACAATTAATTTTTTTTTCTCGGACAAGATGACTTATAGCAATGAGACATACATATTCTTATAGGAAATTGAACGCTCTACGAAAAAGGTCTCTTATAATTTTTCTATTAATTCACTCCTTCAAAATTTATTCAAGGTGAAATTTGAACTCTATGTAAATTTTCAGATTTTTTTACTTTTACGGCAAAGTGATTATTATTTCGATAAAAGTTATTAGTTTATTTCTAAAAATAGATAATTCTGGTGGTATTAGGTAAAAAAAATTTAGACACGGAAAATAATATACCGCATAACAGGTAGCTGGTTCTAGTTTGAATCATTTTTGAGACTATTCATTTATAAAACGCTGTCAACTAATTTTTATTGAATTTCATAAATTTTTGTATACTTTCATGAAATTTCCCTTCAATACAGTAAGTGACTCAAAACTACACTACAAGCATTCCCGCCAACACACGGATTTTCTATTCACGCAAGCGCGCTAAGTCGCATTTAGTACCTTGAATAACTTTTGAAGGAGCGAATTAATCGAAAAATTATAAGAGATCGTTTTTGTAGAGCGTTCAATTTCCTATAAGAATATGTATATCTCATTGCTATAAGTCATCTTGTCCGAGGGAAAAAAAATTAATTGTAAAAAATGGCAAAATCCCATGTAATTTAAATGGGAAATGTATCGTCTTTAGGGCAAGGTTTTTTCTGAATATTAAGGGCTTATTTTGGTCTGACATTTTTTTTTGACGATAAACTAAAAATTTAGGGGGCGTCGCAAGAAAAAAAATCAACTTGGTAAATAACGGACACCCTAATGTACATACGTACACCCTCTAAAACATCTAGCAACAGCACATACCTAGGTACTTTACTTTCCTCGATTTAGAAATATAATTTAAATTACTTTACTTAAATGCGACTTAGCGCGCTTGCTTGAATAGAAAATCCGTATGTTGGCGGGAATGCTTGTGGTGTAATTTTGAGTCACTTACTGCATTGAAGGGAAATTTCATGAAAGTATACAAAAATATATGAAATTCAATAAAAATTATTTGACTGCGTGTTATAATAGTCTCAAAAATGATTCAAACTAGAACCAGCTACCTGTTATGCGGTATATTATTTTCCATGTTTAAAATTTTTTTACCCTAATACCACCAGAATTATCTCTTTTTAGAAATAAACTACTAACTTTTATCGAAATAATAATCACTTTGCCGTAAAAGTAAAAAAATCTGAAAATTTACATAGAGTTCAAATTTCACCTTGAATAACTTTTGAAGGAGTAAATTAATCGAAAAATTATGAGAGACCTTTTTTGTAGAGCGTTCAATTTCCTATAAGAATATGTACATCTCATTGCTATAAGTCATCTTGTCCGAGAAAAAAAAAATAATTGTAAAAAGTTGCAAAATCCCATGTAATTTAAATGGGAAATGTATCGTCTTTAGGGCAAGGTTTTTTCTGAATATTAAGGGCTTATTTTGGTCTGACATTTTTTTTTAGACGATAAACTAAAAATTTAGGGGGCGTCGCTAGAAAAAAAATCAACTTGGTAAATAACGGATATATATATAACTATTTATACTTCGACTATTATATGTATAAACATATGTATATCTTTCATGGACATGGACTTACCTATTTTATAAATTAGTTGACTTAACTACAAACATACATTACACAAAAATGTTGGTTACCTAACACTGGTAATATTACGTAATTTAAAGTAAATATAAAAAATATATAAGTACCCCAGTATTTCCCATATCGCTTTTTCTTGAATGAAATGTGAAGGAGTTGTTGTTTTCTACTGAACACGTTAAAGATTCCGTGGAGGAGGCAAGTGACTCCGAAGATAACAGAATATTTTTATTTTTATTTTCACTAGATAGCAAGTATCTTTCTCTTCTTTTCGTCCTTTCTGCACGTGTTCTTCTACTCATTCTTCTGTCTGACTAATCTTCTAATATTATTTTTATAAACTAAAGTTAATTAAGCTCATTATCAGGGACAGTTAGCTTGAAATCTTGTGATAATTTATGGATCCTGTAACCGAGTATAACCTTTGTCTGTCACCATAATATTGCCAAGTTTACTTCTGTTTAGCTCTTGTAGTAAATTGTCGTTTAATAATCTTATCAATTGGAAATGGACTTAATAATAACTATTTATACTTCGACTATTATATGTATAAACAATTTCATGTTAAGTTGATGGATAAGGTCAATAAAACCATAATTATTGTTGCATGCAACGTATAATATTAAATCAAACGTTTTTGTGAAGATTTTACTATGAATAAGCTGTACTCGATTTGTAAGCATACTTGAAATGTTATTGCTTCTATAAAATTGTTTAGTTGTTATTGAAATAATCACAGTCCGTTGCTAATATTACAAATCATACCAAAACTCCTTTATTTTAGAGGACAAATATTCATGAATTTTTAGAAATGCCGCGGTACGTACAAAACATTAATGTCCAGCACAAAAAATTAATTTAAAAACCCTAAAAGTTGCGATTTCTGATTTATAATACTTTTAGGGCTAACTTGCACAACTGCATACTTATTAACAAGAATACCAGATATTTTAAATTTTATTTTATAAACAATTAAATGAGGTTGACACAAGAGGTCAATAAATTCATAAATATTGTTACCTTGAGACTTATTTTTTGATTAGTCGAAATAAATCGTTATTTTATATAAGGGTAGATAGATATAGTCGTGTAGTAGTGGCGTGCCGTCGGGGGAGCTTAAATTATATTTTACCTTAAAAAAATTCAAATGACTATAACTTTCTACTAACACATTTTTTTCTCTTAAAATTGAAGAATTGTCGACAAAGTGATGTAAAATTTGTTTAGAAAGAATAATAAATAAAATACCTAAGCGTGTTAATTTTTTTCCCAGGTGGGTCAATTCAAAAATTCAACTTTTATGCGCAAATATTTTTTTTCTTTACCAAAACATTCCTAGTAGCCTCACGAGTAAAAAACCTGAATTTGACATGAGTCCCATAAGTAGCAACAGAGATATAGGTACAACTTTGAAATTTCACAGGCCGCGCCTGCTGTACAGTGTACACCTACAGAAAAAATCTTAGGCTTGATACTATAACGTATGTCTGGCGATCGCTGGCTCTTAGTCTACAATTTCAATAGGATTCTGAAGCTCCGGGTCCTCTACAACCTCCGAAAATTTGAATCAATTTAATTCACTTATGCGACCTGTAATCGATATAATGCGAAACCGCGTAAATTTCAGCTTTGACGTTTAATAGCTCCGAAACCGTACAACCTGTATATCAGTCATACAGGTTGTACGGTTTCGGAGCCATTAAACGTCCAAATCGAAATTTACGCGATTTCCTATGGGATCGACTACAGGTCGCAAACGTGAATTAAATCGATCTAAATTTTCGCAGGTTGTGCAGGACCCGGTGCTTCAGAACAATATTGAAATTGGTGAGTTGAGTATCGGAAAGTAGAAAGTAATTCTTTTGAATTTTTTTATGTCAAAAATGCCATTTGTAGATTCCTTTTTGGTACTCAATATTCCGAAAACGGAAAGTCGGATCGAAAAACGGATTCATACGTGAAACTTTAAAATCTTAAATAATTTCTTTTTGGAATACATTTACCTATACCTAAGGCGGCTAGAAATGGATTTATTTGGGAAAAATTGGAAATTTTGACCCCTAGTTTGTAAGCCAAAATATTTTTTATCAAGAAATTTAAAAAGATTTAAATATAAACACTATTACTTAGCGTCTCTGAATAATTTTGTATACTTTTAAAAACTAAACAAATTTTATTAGTTCACTAACAACAAATATTTGTGTTAATTTTATCAGTTTATTTAAATTAATTTCATTTACGCAAATTTCCTAAAAATTTTAATTGTAATAAAAACAATTTTTGGCGCCAATTGTCTTATCAGTTAGAAGGTCCAGTAGCGTGTTCGATAATTTATTATTGAAAAAATAAAGATCTTACCATTTCCAGATTGTAGTCTACTATGTTCCTAGTGCAGGTGTTGTTTGCATGGGCTTAAAAAATGAAGAAGCAACTAAAGGAACTGTTGCTGGTACAGCTTAGTATTAAGAAATCTTAAACTATAAATAAAAATAACACAATTCTTCTTTAATGTGTATTACGTACACTTCTCTATCAGTCACTTTGTAACATTGCCACTGATAAGCGTTTACTTTTGATAACAAACTGTGATTAAAGAAGGTTTTTTCACTTTATTTACAGAAATGCCGGTTTGTCGATCTCTATACACATCTTATTACTTTAAAATACTTGTAGTAATATAGTCTAACTTAGTTGAATAACTAAAATATTTCGTTTGTACGTGATATAGTTTCCTTTTTAAACACGATACAGTTTATAGACTACTCTTTTTTGCTAAACAGATTTGGCGTTCGGACTTTCACTATATTTTTAGAAGTTTAAATAATAAGATTGTTATTCCTACGCTTTATTTAGTTCACATTATACTGCAAAGACTTGACCTGCGATAATATTAACTGGCGATAATTGTTTTTAGAACATTATTTACACTATATAATTATTGTACAAACGATATAGCTGTACCAATTTTTCCACAAATAATAATCAACTTTGTTGGCTTAGCTCTTGAAGAATTTTGATACCATTGATAATATAGATAAAATTGTTTTAAAAAGATGATTCGTCATATATTGCACCTATGTTTTTATTACCTATATTGTAAAATAAAATGTCGCGTAGATTTTTTGCGCGTTTTCCAATATTTCAGTCTGTAAATTATTTTTGGATTTTCTTAAATAAGTAGGTACCACTTCAAGTAATGTATGACTCGTGTACAAGATAATGTTCTCTAAAATAAGTGCCTTTAATATTCTCATTTTATTCTTTTTCATTTTCTTTGCGCTGATAAATTACTATTACTATATTTTAGTTATATTATATGTTAGTCTTGATGCTATTGGGGCATTTTTGTATAGTTACTTCAAATTTATCTTTATAACTTATTTTAAGCATTTAGTTACTGTTTTACAATTTTTTATCAATTGTTGTTCCGCCGATTCGCACATTCGCTGGTGAAGTAACTAAACTATTTGTCGGATCTTTTAGCGTTCTATAGCGGAATGTTATACAGAACCACAGTGACAGCAGCCTTGTGGCCTTAACCTTACTTTTTCTAAGCACACAACCGCAGAAAAATTGTATTTAAACCAGTTTTTAATTAACAATAGAGTATAAAAATGGCAGAAAGAAGTGATGAAGACCTTCCAAGATATCTCAAGGAACGTATTGAAAAAAATCGTCAAAAAGCGCTGGCTCTTAAAAAGAGTAAACTGGTTCATCATCCCTATTCTAAAGGGTTAAGTTGTCTTTAGTAATTGTTTGTTGACTTGTTTTTTGGATTTTATTGTTTTAGGGAAGTCGTATCAATTGATAAAACAACAATAAAAATAGGAGCTACGAAATACAAAGATACAGGTGGAGGATTTTTACTGGAAGAAAATCCTGATGAACCTGAACAAGAAGTAAGTTCTTTGGCGTTTTGTATAAGAAATATTTGTTTATGTATAAAAACTTTTTAGGATTTGCCCATAGTACAACAAGAAGCTGCTATAGCAGAACCGGATCGACCTGATTGCCGAACTTGTGGAAAATCATTTGCAACATCGTGGCTTTTTGATACTTTTGACTGTAAATGTTGTGACGAATGCAAGTGAGTACAGAAATACATAGTTTAATATGAGTTAATTTCATTTCTTTTTGTAGAGACTCTGAGGATTATAAACTCATCACGAAAACAGAGGCAAAAACTAAGTACCTCCTACAGGATTGTGACTTAGACAAACGTGAGCCCCCTCTAAAGTTTATAAAGCGTAAGAATCCCCATAATGTTCGTTGGGGCGACATGAGGTTATACTTAGAACTGCAAGTGGAAAAAAGGGCATTGGAAGTGTGGGAAACCCATGAAAAACTTGAAGACGAGAGAGAACGGAGGGAGGAAAAGAAGGTTTTAACTAAAACAAAGAAATATCATAAGCAATTGAAAGAATTAAGAATGAACATGAGGAGTAGTTTGTATGATCGAACAAGCGCGGCCTTTCATACACATGAGTTTGGCCCTGAAACATATAATGAAGAGGAGGATAATTATACTCGAACGTGCACCACATGCTCTTATGAGGAAACTTTCGAGAAAATGTAAAAACACTACTTGTATGTCCTGAAAATGTTATGGTTTCATTCTAATAAGAATATTCTTAATATTTTGTATTTTTTAGATTTAAAAGAAAGCACCTGTTACGCTATATTAACAATTTTACTTTTTTTTGTTACCTATAATAAATTACCTGTATTGTATTGTGTAACATGTAATAAAACTATTTTAATACTTTTTCTTTTTTATTTATATTAAAATAAAAATAAAATATTTATTCTAGAGGCCTATCTTCCTGCACAAAACATTAATACCTGCTCACATTTCTAATTTTTCTTCTTAAATAAGAAAACAATTAATTTACATCAAAAATATTTAAAATATTAATCCATATTCCTCCACAGAGTAATTCTAGAGTCACTGTTAACAATCTACAGCATGAAACTTTGCCATTTAAACTTTTTAAGAGACAAACTGCAATTTTTTTGCTTAATTTAGACAATTTTTAGTATGTCGCTTTCTTTAGGATTTTGCACCATTTAAACATATTCAATAAAACATTCCTGGTTGCATAGTCTATTTTAAGGTTAAAAATGAACAAAAACACAATGAGGAATGTTTTGTCAAAAAATTCTAAATGGTGCAAGTCTGACATACGGTCTGTCTTTAAAGCTATCGGCAACTTAAAAACTTTCGTTTCGTCTTTGTCTTTATTATCGTGTTATTTGGCATCTTTGTCATTTCTGTCGTCTAGAGAGCCCTTCTTCCCCGTTAAAAATCAGCTGATTGCAGCTGACTTCCCCAATTTTTCAGGTGACATATCAAAGGCATGCGCACATGCTATTATCCGTCTCTTTCCCTTGCGATCGCCTTTCGGGTTATATGTGATTATAGGATAGCCCTAACAAGCTGCCAACGATACCAACATCTAAACGTAAATCCCCCAAACCCACTTCCTGTGCATAGATGTGCCATTTGTCAGTGTAATTTATAAACAATGAGTTTTATGGTAAGGAGGTAGGTAATCTATTCCCAGTAGAGTCTAGATCGGCCCCAAATAAATATCGTTAATCGACATCACAGAAAAACTTAACTATCTGTAAATAGTACAAGATATACCAAGTGCCAGAAGAGTAATTTTGTTTACTATGATTTTAGCACCTGAGACAACAAATTTTATATAGGTATAGCATTTTAACAGAAAATATTTGAAAATGCATTAGTGTTAATGACGCAAGAATTCATATCAGCATTAAATTTAGATATAAATTCAATATCAGTAATTCGACCTCGTCATTAGGCTTGTACATCAAAATTAAAAACATAAAAATGAGTATTTATCTGTGGTTCTTATACTGTGTTGTTTGGTAATAAAGGCAGTTATTAATGCCTTTAATAGATCGTCCGTGTATGTAGGCACATTTTGGTCCCTATTTTTAAATAATTTAATGGCAGTTTGAATACCTATTACTGCTTACTTTGCTGAATAAATAAGAAACATTATATTCAAGATCTGCTATCTGTCCAACCAGATATTCCTAAAAAATTTGGCAATTAAGAACATTTATAGGTACTCTCCATCAGGGTTTGTTAAAATAAAACAAAAAAGCCTTTAGTACCAATTTCCTTACGCTATAAATGCTATCTTCAAATATTATCCTTGCATGCAGGCAAGAGAGCATTTTTATTTCTGTCAAATGCTTCTGGTAATAATGTTGTCGATCTGTTGTGTCTTAAATGGCTTTTAACTAAATGCCCAGCGGCTAATGCTGACATTAATGACAATTCACCCGCTAATACTGTTCCACATACAATTTTTGCCAGTTGACACGCATTTGCTCCTGGTTCTGCTATATTGGATCCTTTTACCCCTAACATTTCTAGGCAGGCGCCTTGAGCTGGTAAGATGGTACCTCCACCAATTGTACCTATAAAAAATTCATCATGTTCAGATCCTGGGTACGCCCTTGCGGCAGGACATTTAATTTTTGAAACGTTCTATTTTTTACTTACCTATTTCAATTGAAGGCATAGTACAAGATATATACAGATCTTCACCACTAACTCCCCAAGGTTCCATCAAAGTCATGCAGTTGCTGCTGCTGACATTTTGTGCAGGATCTTGTCCTGTTGCTATAAAAATTGCAGTTACTATATTTGCAGCATGTGCGTTAAAGCCTCCTATACTTCCTGCTATTGCGGAACCTACCATATTTTTTGAATTATTTACATCCACCAATGCATGGACGTTTGTTTTTAGTACGTTTGTAACGGTTTTTGCTGGGACAACTGCTTCGCATACAACAGATTTACCTCTGCCTTCAATCCTAAAATTATGCCCTACTTTATTGACTCACTTTAAAGCTTAAAATATAAATTATATATATATATATATATATATATATATATATATATATATATATATATATATATATATATATATATATATATATATATATATATATATATATATATATATATACAGTCGGGAGATAAATTATTCGTCAACTTATAAAATTTTTAAAAAATTGGCATAAAATTAAAACTACTAAGTTTATTTGCTTTTCATTACAAAAATAAAAACAACTATTCATGTACTAAAATCTGTAATATAAAGTCCAATCTAGACAATGCCTTTCAAAAATAATAATATAATTACTAATAAAACATAATTTCTTAAAAACCAAGGGAGAAAAATTATTCGTCCACCAACATTTTTTTTCGAAATTCGTCCAAACATGACAAAACTAGCTAACGTGTGGGGTACCCTTTAGATTTTATAATTTGATATAACCTGTTAGGCATTGACTCTACCAGTTTTATAACAAAACCTACTTCAATTTTTGACCATTCGTCTTGACATCTTGGTTTTAACGCCTCTTTGTTGGAAATTTTATGTCTTTGGGTTCCCACCATAGATGTTCATTCGGGTTAACGTCTAGGGATTGCGGTGGCGTTTCCAACACTCTTGGTATGCTATACAGTATCCACTCTTTAACGACCCGCGCTATATGCTTTGGAAGTTGTCTTGTTGAAATAAGAAATTGTCTCCAATTCACATGTTCTCCGCTATTTGTCTTAAATTATTTTTAAAATGTCCATATAGACGAACCGATCCATAGTTTCGTCAATAAAATGGAGCTGGCCTACTCCATGCCATGACATACACCCCCAGATTAGAACGAAACTTTACCGTTGGTATTAAATTTTTAGGTTTGTAGGCTTCCCCGCGCTTTCTGTACACCAAAACCTTTTTTTATTTTACCTAACAACACAATTTTTATTTCGTCAGTACCTATATATGATGTTTTTGCAGTACTCAGTATTTTTGTCAAAATGCCTCTGAGCAAACTCGAGGTGCTTCTTCTTATTTTTCTTATATACTAATGGTATCTTTCGACCAACTCGTGCCTGTATACCCTGGCTTCTTAAAAAATTTCTTATTATTGTTACATGGATAACCTTTTTGTAATCACTGGGTTAACTTTTCACTGTATCTGTCGCAGTAGTTTGCGGATTTTCAATAACTTTTCTTAGTATTTCTTATTTCTCTCGGAAAGTCAGTACTTTTTCTTCCTCTGTCTGACAAGGTTTTTGTTGTATGGATTGTTTCATATATTTTTTATGATACCTATATTCAACTGTTGACCGGCTTCCTCCAACAATTTTTCTTATGTTTCTTTGAGATCTTCCTTCTTGATATAATTTTATTATCAAATGTCTGATTTCTTGAGGCACTTCTGATGATTTGCGACAAATTTTGAAAATTTGCTGTATTCTTTAGACCACGGAGTCTCAAACTGCTATTAAAAGTAATTTAGAATCTATATTTAGGAATTTTTTATCACTATAAGAACAGATAAATACATTCTATGTACATCTTTAATTTTTTTTTGGAAGTGGACGAATAATTTTGCTCGCCGATATTTTATCAAATTACCTTTCTTTTGTCTTTTTTGTCCAAGGGATCCTGGTAAATATGAAGAGTTATTGATATTTTTATTTCTCGGGAAAAGAGATATCTGTTAACTTATTTTTAAAATTTTACTAAATTTAATGTAGAAGTTTTATCTATATGTTTGAAAAATTACAAGTGGCGAATAATAAATCTCCCGACTGTATATAAGTCGCCTAAATGTTGTTAGTAATTTGTTTCAGCCTTATTTCCTTGACGTAGTCAATAAAAACGCTTGACGTCTGTAACATTTGCAGTTAAAAAAGACTAAATGACCTCTATGCCTTGTTAATTTTTAAGTACTAAGAAATAATATAATATGTACTTAATACGTTTTATTTAAGTTACTAAGAAATACTCTGCCTTTTGTTTGCCAGGTAAGCAGCGGTTGTACCCGAAAACCTATTTGTTACTCTTCCAAGAAGGTAAATAGTTATGACTTAATACTTCATCACCAACCGGAATTTTCTTGTTTAGTAATGTGTTTGTAATACGAATCAATTTAAATGCAACTTAATATTCTAGCCATACCTTTACCAGAACATGCGGTTAAGGCAACATTGTGGATTAAGTAATAAAAAAAAGTAATAGTCCGAATAAAACTTGAGTAAATTATATCACAACCCAGATTTAGATTTAACCATGGTCAATCAAAGAAAGCATTGGCGATACACTAATTAATTTACTTTTAGTAACTTGAATAACTTGTTATTGACAAAAATAAATTATTATTACTTAATATAAAAACACCTTTTAGAAATTTATAACTTGCAATTGCTAGGAATAAAACCCATTTTTTAATTTTAACGCCTGTGTTGATTTTAATACAATGTTGTTTCCGGACGAAGCCCGGTGAAAGGAAACAGAATATTGTTATTATACTGAACAAAATTTTAAAATGTTGTTTTTAATACAAACCTCAGTCCATTCTAAAGGTTAATACACAAACAATAATATTCCCAAAAACGTAATTGCTAAATATACTACTAAAACATGGCCTAATAGTAGTAGACAAAATTTGATTTATACATTTAGGTCATGTTAATAATATCTTAACAATTAGCATATTTTTCGGAATTATTTTTTTTAATCTGAGACAGCGTCTGAAGAGAAGGGAAATGTAAACTACTGACATGGGATTTAAAGGATTGGGGGTTGGAAGGGGAAGGCAAAACATATACAAGAGCGTACCCAGGATGTAAACTAGAGGGGGGCAACTCAGGCATGCGAATTTGGTTTGCGAAGATTATAACGTTATTTTTTCTTCTAGGGGAGGGCAGCTCCCCCCCCCTGCCCTGCGCTGGATACGCCCTTGCCTAGGTATGAATGAACGAACGAAGTAGGATGTAAAAGTCAAGGGGGGAATTATAGCGGCTAGCTCTTTAAAGCAAAATCGGAGGAAGTATCGGTAGAAAAGAGATAAATCCCCAACAGCGCGGCGATGAGCCGGATGGCGTTTTCTTATGAGAACTGGATCATTGATGAGTTGAAAGGCTCTCTTTTCGATACAGTCAAGGATGTTAAGTGTCGAAGGTGATGCCGCTCCCCAGATGTAGGAGCAATACTCTAGGTTAGGTCTTATTTGAGAAACATAGAGAGTGTGTGTTATATTGCTAGATATTATTCTTCCTATATTGGTATTAGAAACAACAAAAGTGTAGGTATGTGAAAATTTTCTTTAATAATAAAAAAGAAGTCAGTCTTAACTAGTTTATTAGCTGTCATAATTTTAAAGACTTGTCTGCTTCTTACATTTTAGCGCTTGACAAGCTGACAACTCACTTACCAATTAACTGCAGCAGGTTTCTTGTCGGTGCAAAAGTTGCCACTGAGACTTAATATTTCCATATCATTGAATATTTCTTGAACAAATTTTAAAGATAGTTCTGTGCCCTTTGACAGCATGTTCATTCCCATTGCATCACCAGTGGTGGCTACAAATCTGACAAATAAGTACCGTCCCGCTATTTTAATGGTTATTCTTTGAAGCCTGGCAAATCTGCTACTTGAATCAAATTTCTGTTTCATTTTTTCGTAGTTTTCTGGATCTTGCATCCACCGCATTGCTTGGCTATAAAAAAAATAAATTAGTTTCTATATCATACACATTTAATAAGACCATTATTTGTACCGTAACAAGATTTTATATAAATTCGTACCTAGCAATTAGGATGGAAGGAAATCTAATAACAGGACCTCTTGTCATCCCGTCACCAACGACACTGCTGCTAACACCATTGTCCTTAAGAGCTCTGCATCCTCTGTTGGTGCTAGCTACTAGACATCCTTCTGTTGTTGCCATGGGAATAAATAATTCGCGCCCATCTAATAGAAGAGGACCTGCATATCCTACTGGGATAGGCATATAGCCGATGACATTTTCACAACAAGCCCCCATAACCTTAAAAGCAAAAAGCCTTAAAATAAATGCGCTAAGGAAGGATTTTGACCTTTACACTTCTTCCCCGATTTACTTACCAATGAGTAATCATAATTTCTGTACGGTAGACCCTCTAAAATTTTAGGCGCCTCCAAAAGATCCTTGCCCAAAATTTTTCGCCTAATACCAACACCTCTTTCTGGGTCGTCCACAGCTTTTTCAATTTGGTAACCGGCTATTAGTTTGTTTTTAATTAGCAAAATGACTTCGTCGTCCGACAAAGCAGTCGCCCCCAAGTCGATATTGTTGTAAATTTTGAGGCAGTCTTCTAGATTTCTACATAGTTTCGGAATTTTTTCGTCCTCCGGAGAGCTATCGGCGTCTGAGCTACAAGGTGACGATGTCTGTACTTCTTTATCCTCGTAAGTTGTGTCTAAAATATATATTTTTAAGTTGGTAAAAATTTCTTGGACTTCGGACTAAATACGCGTTTATTGGCACAGGATTTTTAAATAAGCGTACGTGTTATGTAAGGCTGGGCTAAAGCCTTCGATAGGGTCAATTAGCTTTTGAAGGCATTGTGACTTTTGGGGATGAAATAACGGTTATTAGCTTCAGAAGGTATTCGAAGCATTCTTCAACAATCTTAGACTGCATAGAAAATACTGATCCTACATACTGAGGATTTCAATTTTTTTACAATAGTCCCCCATAAAAAAGATAAAAGAATGTCATAAATGTGAAAATGATTTTGTCTTAGCTTGAGCGTACTTGAACCTTCCAAACAAAACTGAAACGCCAAAAAACAATAAAAATGTATTAAATTCATAAAAAGAAACTACAAAGGAATATGCTTAACCTTTTTATGACTATGATAAACAGCGCTGGCAGAATTTGAGCTGCATATTATTTAACAAAGTAATGTTGCCTGTCGACTTGCCTACATTAAACTTGACATTGTCAAGTTGGGTTGGTCGTTGAAAAGCAAACAAATTTAAATTTTCTCCATTCATTACAAAATGCATTCTTGTTCAGAGGATAAAAATCAATTCAACGCCGACCTGACGACTTTGCAGCTTTTGAATAAATATTTATTACATTGTGTTATGACTGGTTCACTTAATTATTTTAGTATATATGAACCGTATATGCAAAACTCACTCGTTGCTACTGGTCTTGTTGTGAAATATTCAAGAAAAACTCTTTTTAGTAGACTTCAGTGGCGGATCCAGATATGGGGGGGGACGACGACTAAATGAAAAATTAAAATTCGATATTATATTTTATGTTTATATTATAAATTCACATGTTTCGCACAATTTGGGGGGGGGGGTCTGCCCCCCCCCCTAGATCCGCCACTGGTTGGGTTTCAAGGTAAAACTTTTGCATCTGACGTCTAAATTGAAGATAATGGAAGCCATCTAAAATCTAAACGCAAAGTAACATTATTTATTTCGGAGAAATAGTACAAAACTTACAAAAATGTACGTAAAATTTCAAAATATTCTTGTTTAGAAGTTTACCGTATCTTGCTACTCACGGAACCCATGCCAAGTTCAGGTTTTTTAATAGCCTATACAAAGATTCTCTGCCGAATTAATGAATACAATAAAAGAATTTTGGCCTACTCACCAACTAGGGTAAAGTTAAAGACTGGCATTGGTTCTGATTCTTCTGGGTTTCCTGTTTGAGGAGAGCCCCTTGCCAGGCGCTGATCAAATGCGGGCCTATCTTCTTCTTTTTCGAAAAATACAAATTTTATGACAAGAACAGAAAGAAGAATTAGTATTACGACGTGATCAGCGCTGAGCGTCAGCCACCTGTAGAAGTTTGTAAAAATAAAATGAAAAATAAAATACATCTTTATTTTTTAAAGTTTGCAGAATATTCAATAAGGTGCAAACACACACACAAGTGGAAAATCCTGATCTCACGCAAGAATAATAATAATAGTGTATTTGAAGTTAAAAGTAGGTATTTTGTAAATTTAAGACTCTTAGCAAGTTTGTGTTTACTTGTACTCCCCCGGTGCAGAAAAGTAAAGTCAAAAATGAAAAACAATAATATACACTGCAGTTGTGACAGATTTATTCCTACATAACTTTTTCCTATGGATTTCAATTCACTCTAACAACCGAACAGAGGCCGAAGGAATTGAGCAGACGGGCGGAGAAAGAAGTATAACGTCTGCTCATTACAAGCAATTACTTAGAAAAGAAAAATGTGAATAAAAACAAGTAGGTATCTATTTAGGAAATCTTAACTTTTATTAAATGTTATTGAAAAATTCGATTTGCTATTCTACAATAAAACTTTTAGTTTCATATTTAAATTTACGTATTTTTTTATGTTTTTGAATCTTGGTACAACTGACAGATTTCTAACTTTTTTTTCACCCAACCTGAGACTTCCCACGCAGACTTCAAGAGGGAATGTAATGTATTGACACGGGATTTAAAGGTTTGGTGGTTGGGAGGGAAGGGGAAAACATCTGCAGGCAATTTGTTTTATAACCTGGAGATCTTAGATATGAATGCGCGAGGGAAGTGGGATAGTTTAGGCTTTTGTAGCTGGACTGTAAAGGGATGCGCACGTAAGGCGCCTCTTGTTGTTCTGTTAGGAAGATTCACGAGGAGAATTATAGCGGCTAGTTCTTGGAAGCAAAATTCGTGGAAGTATCGGTAGAAAAGGGATAAATCCCCAACAGCGCGGCAATGAGCGAGAGAATGGAGTTTTCTTGTGAGTATTGGCTTATTGATGAGTCGAATGGCTCTCGTTTGGATAGAACCAAGGATGTTAAGTGTCAACAGTGATGCCGCTCCCCAGATGTGGGAACAGTACTCTGGGTTATGTCTTAATTGGGAAACGTAGAGATTGTCTAAGTTGGAAGAGAAGCAGTATTTTCTGGCTCGAAAGAGAAAACCTAGCTTGATAGCTGCTGATGTAGCTAGTGAAGTAATGTATTTGTGCCAACTGAGATCATGTTCGAAAGCGATGCCAACAAGATGAAACGTTTTATTGTTCTGTAGGACTTGGCCATTCATGTGGATGCGGTAAGTGTTGCCCGATTTTTTGTGTGAGAGGGAGCAAGACTGGGTTTTGGAGGCGTTGAACTAAACAAGGTTTTTGTTTTTGGAACCCCAGTCTTAGAATAATGGAAGATTTTGGGAAGGGATACGTGCGTAGATCTGCGTCTATTATCCAGCTCGTTATTCGGGACTTGTCTGTTGAATAGTGTTGTATTGTATGCTGAGCCCCAAACTTAAGTACAGCTTCAACTAATGCATAATAGAGGGCATATGAGGAACAGTATCGGTCCACGCACAGTCCCTTGAGGAGCCCCCATGGTCACCCTCTGGAAATTACTAGATTACTTAATTGTTCATTTTAAATTTTCCTTCTCTGTCTGAAAGGTGGTTCCCAAAAAGGGCCAGAGGTGCATTCCTTATACCCAAGTAAGTGTTTAGTTGTAATATGTATGACAATGCTATAAACTATATTAAAATTAGTGTCTATGTGGATAAAAATGGGGAGGGGTAATTGCAACAAAATGATGTTTTATATAGTCTCAAATTTATTCGTTAAAAAAAGTGATGGACTTTCTATTATTGTACATATAGCCGTAGAACATTTATTTTTGCGTAGCAACAAGAGTAAAAAGTATGGATTCCATTGGACTTGAACGGTAGTAATAATAGAAAAAAAATCAGTGCTGTGGCACTTATCCTATTGTGATGTTAAGCAGGCGCGGCCCGTGAAATTTCAACGTTGCATATCTCTGTTGCTACTTATGGGACCCATACCAAATTCAGGTTTTTTAATAGTGAGCCTGCTAGGAATGTTTTGGTAAAGAAAAAAAATATTTTGCAATTTGCGAAAAAAAGTTGATTTTTTGAATTGACCCACCTGGGTAAAAAATTACCACGCTTAGATATTTTATTTATTATTTTTTCTAAACAAATTTTACATCATTGTGTCGACAATTCTTAAATTTTAAGAGAAAAAAATGTGTTAGTAGAAAGTTATAGTCATTTGAATTTTTTGCAACCGAAAATTTAAATTATTTTTCGGTTGAAAAAATTCAAATGACTATATCTTTCTACTAACACATTTTTTTATCTTAAAATTTAAGAATTGTCGACAAAATGATGTAAAATTTGTTTAGAAAAAATAATAAATAAAATATCTAAGCGTGTTAATTTTTTATCCTGGTGGTCAATTCAAAAAATCAACTTTTTTTCGCAAATTGCAAAATATTTTTTTTCTTTACCAAAACATTCCTAGTAGGCTCACTATTAAAAAACCTGAATTTGGTATGGGTCCCAGAAGTAGCAACAGAGATATGCAACTTTGAAATTTCACGGGCCGCGCTTGATGTTAAGTAACTTATCTGGATTCCAGTTAGGTAGTTCTAAGTTTCTTATTGGTTTTCCAGTCATTTAAATTAAGATAACCAAAATTAATTTAAGGCAAGGTCGATGTCCTTGTCACTATTTTGCAATGAAATCCAATTACTTTATATTTAAATAATAAAGCTACGAAGTTTGACATAAAGTGTATGGTAAAAATCTAGGTGTGTTAAATAAAAAACAATTAAGGGAAAATTCCAATGAGGCTCATTAGGGACGTAAAATACCTAAAGCACTAGGTTTGAGGGAGGTAGTGGAGGAAAACTGTTAGAGAATAATGGTTAAGCCATTTCTGATTATTATTATTCAGTCTAATATTCTAAACTTGTACCTGCTTTACTTAAATCTGTCTACATTAACTTTTACTCAACATTATATTAATCACCTGCTTCTTACTTTAATTTTTTTATATTTTTGCTAAACCTGAGTCTGCACTTACAAATTTGGTTCAGTTTTTTAAAAATTCTAGTTCATTCTTTTTTTTTTATTTTACTGACAGATGTTTTTCACATTGCAAATACCTATACATAATAAGTATTACAAAACGGGATTGTTATTATAAATGGTGATTCTGCAATGGTTTGGAATTTGGAAATATAATTTGCTTGGATGTGGCAAGGGATTTCAGTGTTTCACTACTTGTGTGTAAATACCGTTCGGTTATTGTTATTACATATTGTATAAAACACTTAGATGGAATTAAGTTTATAAAACACTACATATTGTAATCACCTTATAAAATATCCGTGTATGGCACTAGCTTCTTCGGTACGATTTAGAGATTGTTGAACCAGTGGTCCGATGGTGAACACTTCACTGTCTTTAAATGGCCAACGACTAAAAATGGTAAAATATTTAAAAACTGACGATGTGTAATCGGACTTACACATCTACAAGCGCAATAGAAAAACACTGAAAAGAATAGATCCGTATATTTACATATTTACGTAGAAAGCTATTTTAGGATTTGATTGATATTTAAATTTCTTAGTTACCTATGGACGTGGACTATCATCAATCCGATGGACATTATCAGTTTCACTCTTTGTAAGACTGGGTTCGATTTATGATCCTCTTCTTTGAAAGCAAATGTCATAAAAGTCTCTTTGGTTTTATAAATATTTGTTGATCTTGACAACTAGAAAAAAAGTTATGTTGTCTTATACATTTTGGAAAGTCCGTTTGGGTTTATCAAATTTTAATTGTGATTGTAGTTGAATATAAATCTCAGAGGTAGGTAAATTGATAAAGTGGGTGAAGTTGCACAACATGATGTAGAAAAAATAGGCCCATTCCAGGATATTCTTATTTTACGACAACTGAGGTTAACCAAATTAAATTACGCTGACATATACCGTAAAATATCTGTGTACCTTCATACTTTAAATCTGGTAATCGGGTAATAATCGTTCTAATGCAAGTAGCAAACAGTAAGTCCAAGTCTTGGTGCCGATTATCACTAGTGTGAGGCCATGCTAAACGTAAACAGACTGATCAGCGATAAGGGTAAGGCATTACCGCCGTCACCCAAGTTCACCTATGCAAATGAACTGACTCCCAATTGTCCAGCTTTACAGCTAACAGGTAAACCCTATATATCTATTTTATTTATATCACTCCAACTCAATAAATAAAATGGTAACACCACTCGATCTGCTTGTATTTCCACATAGTTACAATAATTATCCTTTGGGTTATACAAGATCTGATTCTTCAGTGCACCACCTGCCTAAAAATTTAAAGGAAAAGCTTGTTGCCAAGAACAACACTGTGTTCATTCATAGACTGATATAATCAGGATTTGTCGTCAGTTGCAACAAAGATGAACTTTTCAATGGCATCGCGAACTATTACCTACAACTAGTACGTAGTTTTTTGTTATGAAAATCAATTGTAATGTCACCTCATCCATGTTAATGTTACAGGAAGCATTCCTGTTAAATTTGCAATTCAAATGTCCGATGTTGTGACGTAAAATTTGTTTTTCACCAAGATTATAATGCAAAATAAATGATAGGCTAGCATAGTCTTTGAAGGCTTCCTTGGCGAGTATTTCTTTGTTTTTTTTTATAATTAGAAAATTACATTTTCACACCGGTAGAAAGTCTTGTTAACTAGTAATCCTATTTTTTTTTTCTGAGACAAATGAATGCTGATGTGAAGAGTACTATCGTTAGCATAACTGTGAATGGGATTGGAAGTTAAAGAGAGCACGCCATTAATGTAAAGAAGAAATAGGGTTGGTGCCAAGACTAAACCTTAGGGTAAGCCAGCATTGATAGGATGAAAGTTAGATGAGTGACCGTCCACCACGATACATAGTTTAGGTACATAGTTTAGGAGGAAGACTGTAAGAAGGTACTATGTTGAGGAGTGCGGCATGCCATACTTGATCAAAGCCCTTGGAAATATCAAGAGCCACAATCTGAGATTCGGTATGAAATTCGAGAGACCTGTTCCAGTTATATGTGACAAACGTCACCAGCTGTAGATTTTTGGTGAAGAAATCCGTACTGTCTGTCATGGATGATTTTGTATTTTTCTAGAAATTTGTAAGTTAAACGTTGACCACTTTCCCTATAACTTTGCTGACAACAGAGCGAAGAGAGATATGTCTATAATTGGATGGAAGATACTTGGAACCTTTCTTCGGGACAGGCTGCATACGAACAGTCTTCCAGCTATCTGGGAAAATACCCTTGTCGTAGGAGATCTGGAAAAGTCTAGTTAAGATGGGTGCAAATTGTGGAGCACATTTTTTTAGAACAATTGCTGATATGCCATCCAGACCGGAGGACTTTGCGGTGTCAAGGGATAGAAGAATTTTTGAACTTGTTTGTCCTTAAGTATTATGTCGGACATTGTGTTAACTGTCGTTCACTAAAGTTCGGTTGAATCTCAAAGTCGTAGGTTCAGATCCTATCAATCGTGACAGCATTTTTACAAAATGCGCTAAGCTATCTACATTGTATTTTGAATATGAATATATGAATACTTTCATAGCAACATGCTTTGTGTTTAATTGTTTGTTACGTACAGAAGTCGTAAAATATTAATATACCTTTATCCACCCAATGTTGTTCCACTAAGTTGTCTTTAAATTATTAAAATTTTGATTAAAGTTAATGCATATTTGTCAAAAGCCTGTCTGTCGAATGATACATATAATTTTTTTTATTATTCTACTAACATACGTAACTGACTAAGACCTTTATGGTCTGTAAATCTTCCGATTAAAAGTGAAACCTGCAAATTGTGTTTCTTAACATTTTAAAAGTAAAACCGTAATGTTTAATTACCCGTCCATTTTTACAATTTGTTCTAATTAGATTTTTTCTAAAAATGACCAGTTTCTTTGAAGGTGACAGCGCCAGTGAAGATTTAATAGTCTTCGAAATACTACTAATTTATTATTGAAAGCTTGAATGGGCCTAAATAGTTTATAAAATCTATTACACCAATTCAAAGGCCATCGACCTAAGGTCTTTTAGGCATCAGGCGTGATTTTAATAATAATTTTGTATGTATGTTTGAATATATAGGGTGTTTAAAGAGTACCAGAGTATTCTTTCGCAACCAGCTCTTAAAATTTTTACAAAAATATTTTCGAAGATATCAACAAAGTTTAAAAAAAAGCGCCTGTGGTCCAGCAATTAACTGTCACCTTCAGATTTTTTTTATACTTCTGTATTCTGTGTGCGCAAGAAGTAACCTCCCTTGTTGGAATTTTACGTCAAATGTTAAGGTGTGTCTTAATGAGAATATTTCTCAATTTATACGAGCCTTGAAATTTTTTTGTTAATTTAAATCAAATTATTATCAGTGCAGTGTGGCGGTAAAAGACAAAGTCTTATTAGGTATAGATACATATGTATGTAGATGAGTTGGATCCGTAAGTTTTATTTCATTAACAATCGACAGGAAAAATAATTGACCATAAAATAATTCACTTCTAAATCGCCTTTCCATATTGCATGTAATATAACACCGTCAACAAAAATTATATGAAACAAAATATGTTGCAATTGGCATGTTAGTTTCTTTAATAAATTTTTATGTATGAAAAAACTAACAGCATATTCAAATCAAAGAGACCTGTAATTTTCCATTATTTAAACTTGGTTGCTACATTTATTAAAGTCAGTGCCGTAGCCAGGATTTTTTTTCGGGTTTTTTTTTCGGGGAATCGCCTCCGGACTTCAAATATCGCGCATTTGGCGGTAAATCGCAACACCTGAAAACAAAAAATTTCGGGGGGTGTTCTAAGCCACCCCCCCCCCCTCCGCGCTGGCAACGGCCCTAATTAAAGTAATTAAGTTATTGTAAAACATTAAAATAGATTTTAAAAAACGAAAACTGATTTAATGGAAAACTAAATAGATAACAGAAACTTTAGAGAAAATAATAAAAATTTTTATTTTTCTGTATGATTTTAAGTTATTGCCATAAGATAAGTAAGTACACAGCAAGTAATATAGTAAGTTTATAATTTTTTTTATTATATTAACTTTATTAAAATGATTTCTGTAACTTACCTCTAAAATAAGTGACAAGCAAGCAGGATAAAAGGTCATGAAAACCACATAATTGACTAGTACGGATAGACAAGCGAACCATGAGAGCATTTCTAATCTTTGAACGCCTGAAATTAATAATTAGGTTCTGATTTAATTAGCCCATCCTCTTTCTTCAGCAAACGGATAAAGGAAGTTTCAGATATTATTTTTTGAGAGCATTATTGTAAGCTGCTTTAGCTCAACGTCCAATACACCTATTTATAGATATTTTTTTATTGTTTTTAAAACTTAAATAATCGCAGATTTACCTGAAAGTGTTCCAACACCAATGACTAGTGTTTCAACCACAGTATCCAAGGTAATTGTAGGCCCAAGAACAGCCAATCCTTTTGAAATGTTGTTTCTGACTTCCGCCTGATTTTTTGCATTTAATGCAAACTGCGCCAACATTGCTGCTTTGGACAAATCGATCAGCAATAAAAAGAAAAATAAAGCATCCCTAAAAAATTCAAAACTCCTTTATCATTGGAGGTGTAAAAGCGAAGTAAACCGTAAAGATTTATTAATATTAATAATGTTTGTAAAATTCGGTCTTAATATAACAACTTACTTTAAGTCGCTCACTTTTATCCTAAGAATGTTTAATACTGTCGATGTAAAAATGAAGCTTGAGAATACAGTAAAAAGACCTGAAATACCTAAAAAGACATAATGAGTTTTAACCACTTATCTAAATTAACTATTAAATAAAACAAGGTCCCTTTTTAAATACGGAAATATCATCTGTAGTGTTCCAGTAGATCCTTAGTTATTGTCATTAAAAAATGGGCTAATACATAATCTCCAAACCGAAAAACAATACTGGCTAGCCAAAGAAAGTAAAGAGAAAAGCAATACAAGGCCGTGAACTTACTGCCTACAACATGTTCTATGGAGAGAAAGTACAATGTCGTTTATGTCATATGGAACACAACACCTCTCGTTGTATTTTTCATATTATGTAACATCTAGTAATGCTGTATGAGCTGTGTGGAATTCCAATGATTATATTTTCAACCTTGTGTCTTCACACCTTTGTTTACCTCATTATTAACTAACCTAAGATATAATTTGTGCATAGCGATTAAGATCCTTGGGATTTTCTCGTTCGCTCCAATCAGCTGCTTCCGTGAGAAACTGAGGAAAACTTTCAAATAATTACGAAAAAGACGTCGAGTCTAAGCCTCAATTAATTATTTTCTTGAAGTTAAATTGAAAAATAACCATTTGTAATTAGGTTAGTCGTATAAACTTGGACAAGCTTAGCCTGAATGGCATTCTTAAACGTAAAAAAATCGTCTATATCCTCAAATTTTATGTAAATATTTATGAAAAAGACCTAAAGTTTCTTCCTCCGTGAATAATGGAGGCCTAAACTTTGTCTTTTTTATAGATATCTACATAAAAAGTCTTTTTAAAAATTGCGGACGATTTTTGTACTTTCAGGCCCGTTAGCTGCTTTGCATATTGTTCATTTATCGTCTAAAACTGTCACAGAAGAGCCGGTCTAAGTATAAAACCTCTTAATACATACTGGTATCAAAAATTTTCGGAGGCAAAGAATTCTACAATTATTAAATATTGAGATAAACCCAAAAATACTCAGTACACCTTAAATGACCCACCGGATACGAATAATTCATTATTATTAATGGGCCTTTGTGGTTTTGCGCTTGAATAGCAATTAAGTCTTACAACCCATTGTACTTTTGAACGAACCTTTCCTATTAACAGATGCTATGAATGAATATTTTTTTACCTAAGGGAGGTAATAAAAGCCAAAATATCCATTCATGATGTACGTTTTCTAAACAAAAAGTTCCATTTACAAAATAAATTTATGACGAAACAAGGGCTGTGACCGCAGGCCAAGATTTTTTCTGATTTTAATAAATCTTGAGGATGCTGCATACTTACCAAGTATGTACTTGGAACCAAGCTTATGCAACTTGCGGAATTGGTAGTAACAGTACAGAACAGCCAAACTTCTTATAAGTGTCATTGCAATTAGGTCTGCAGCGTTATATTCAGCCTGCAATAATAAAAATTGCCTGATCTTGTTTTATATTCATAAAAGAAGGGCATCAACGAACAAGAGTTATTGTTGCCAAAAGGCTCCTCAATTTGCATCTGTTTTTTCCATAGATTTAAAAATAAGGAGGAGATTATTTACATTTTAAATGGTCAAAAGTCAATGGTTGTTTTTCTTTCTTCACTTGCAATGATGCGTTAAATTTTAAGCAAAGTCCCAACGTATTTCGTCCCTGTTTTGTAAGAAGGGGCCATCTGCTATCTTTTTGTATTGCAGATAGCCCCTTCTTACAAAACAGGGACGATTTGTATTAATTTCATTAGGTGAATTTATTTTAAAACTCCGTGCTTTCCACTTGAGCTGGTTAGAGATATGTCGATAAAAGAGCTATAAATGTCAAGCTTATTTTAAGAGGATGCTAAATTGGTCATTATGGAAAAAGGGGGCGCCAGAATCCATTTGCCCCATCACAAAATCTTGAAAATTTATCGCCAAGATTTACTGCATTTTAAATGCGGCTTGGCAATAAAATCCCCTAAGATAATAAACAATATTTTATATTTATGTTAGCTGTAATTAGTAAAACGCATACATTAACACATGCAAATTATATATGTACATACAGGGATATTTAGACCACAGTAAGTTGTAGTTCAAACTCTTAAAAATTGTAATCAGTCTTGTTTAGAAAGGAATTTGGATCAGAATTCGAATATTATTTCTGTTTGTCTCTTTGTCGACTAGTAATTTTATTCCGTAGTCAATAGAAACCAGAGACATTAAATATTCGCAAACATTATTAAAATAATGTGCCAGGTACAGTGAAAAATAGTGATAATACGGTAGACAATATTTTGTTAATCTTTTGCTCATTTTGCTATAATAAACAAAAATAAATAGAGGCGCGTGCTCGGGGTTTTATTGTCAACTAACTTCTCATATATCCTTGGTGTCAAATTTTATTATGACATAAGAAATAAAGCGTGTTTAAGAATGTGCAGCGGCTTCTTGTGTAGTGTTTCTAGAAACAGCTGTAGGATCAATAAAAATACCATTGGGTTAAAATTCTCACTTGTACGTGACCATTTTTAACCCATAGTGACCATACGGCACATGGATAGAGCGTTTTAGAAAAGAGTATTTGTTGATTGATATTCGTGAAAAGGACAAATATACAGGGTGTCCGAAAAATATGGGTAAATATCCTTGCTATTACCAAAGATAGAGACATAAAATTTTAGGTGTGTCTTGTTGGTCAATAAATCTACTTTTTTTTGTAATTGAACTTCTTTTAATCTCCTTGAGGGGTGACGCTAGGGAGTTGAGGGCAAAAATTTTAAATGCAACCCTATGCCGTGTGGTACTTCATTTTAAAGGTCTACAAAAAAGAAACATTTTACCTCAAGTCCAAGATCCGTGTCTTAGTTCGTTTTTAAATGGCAAGCCTATGAATATTAATAATCGTGAAAAATATTAACGCTCAGATTTCAGATTCACTAAAAAGGTTTAAGATTTAGTACTGGTTTAAACTAAGACCTTGTAGTTGATCAGTTAGGTTTTGACTGGGTTTTGTCCTGTCTTTGTTAATAAGTCGTCATTAAAACTTATGAGTTATTCCAATATTTCAGCGATTTGCTCGTTTTCCAAATGATTTTCGTCTTGGAACGTGTAACTAGAACGGAGTTAGTTCTACTATTGTAGAAATTACGTTACATAAAAAACTAGATTTATTAAACAGTAAGATACGCCTAAAATTTGGTGTCTTTCTATTTACTAATAGCAAAGATATTTACCCATACTAAGACTTTTCCGACACCCACAAATAAATAAAGTTTTATGTCCCTTATCTGGACACAAACGTACATTATAATTATGTTAAATTTAAAGAACAGAGGTATTAACATTACATGAGCTTTTTGCCTGGGATTTATTTACAATATATGACATAAATAGGCCTATTTGAGCTCAAGTTTCAAATTTATTGACATCGTTTTGATATAGCCGTCTATATTACACCAAAGTGCTTTAAGTCAAGTGTGGGGCAATGGGCTATAAATTAGATAATATGAGAGGGGAGAGCTAATGGGGGTGAAACATTTTAAGCTGAGTAAATAGTTTCAGAGCACGATGTTTGTAATATATAAATTTACACTTTCCAAATGAATTGTGAAATTTTTAAATTTTTATATTTCAGCAACGAACGAAATATAAAGGTAAATTTTCGAAAGGTTATCACAAGATGCTGCATTTTAAATTTTGTTCAATAATAATTAGTCTGTTTATAAAACACTGTCCTTAACATTATTAGGGAATATAAATTACGACAAGCAAAGTAAAAACCCTAGAGCACCAAATAAATTTATTCGATCCATTTTTTGTCAAGCACTTTAAATTCAAATAAATATGGGGAGAAAAGAAATGGCTCTTCTGTATTTATGTAAATACAATAAAAAAAACTTTCACTGATACAGATACACCATGCTGTTGTTCAATTTTGCAATCGTTTCTGATTTCGGCGTTTTTTCAATCGTAAATCTGCCCATTAGCATTGGCCTTATTTTCTTATCAAACCATGCAACTGGTTTATTATGGATGTACAGATCCTATGACAATTTAAAAACAGTTAATCCAATACAAAACTAGATGAATTTAATACCAAACATTATAGATATCGCTTGATTATTGCATTTTCTTGTGTATTTTAAACCAATAATTACACTGGCCGACATGAATTTTGTAACACAGTTCATCCCATTATTTTCAGAATGCTGATACCTTTCTAGTAATAGAAAAATATTCATAAAGCCCTAATACGTACCACTTTTCAATGGGCTCATTAGACCCTTTTATAGTGGCAGGTAATCAAACCCAAGCAAACCCAAGCAAACCCAACCTGAGCAAATTTTATGAGGGAAAGGGGCGCATTGTAAAATGGAAAGATAACCTAAAATGGATTGGTTATAACCTTAAACTTATTCCCTTATTCAGTCTTCTTTTGAGTTTCGAATTGAGTGGTTCTGTGTAGCTATGAAAGTTTTGTCAACGACGAAAATGTCAAGTGAAACGCGCGGCAGTTGCAAATTTCTCCTGACAAGTTTTGTTATATTTGTGGAGAATTTCTGGTGAAGTCACAAGCCAGACCATTTTCTGAAAATGAGAAAAAAGCCTATTTCATGTATTTTGGTGTTTTAATCGGAGACCAAGACAGGCAGTGGGTTCCCCAAGTGTGCTGTATCGTGTCATTGGTGCAGTGGATGAAAGGGAAGAGAAAAATTATGCCTTTTGCTGTTCCAATGGTATGGCGAGAACACACCAATTATTTTGACGATTGCTATTTTTGCATGACAAGGACTGAAGGTTATTCCAAAAAAGAAAAGCGCAAGATCGAATATCCGAATTTGGCTTCTGCCATAAGACCTGTTCCTCGCATTGCAGACTTACCAGTACCGACTGCTCCTTTAGATTGGCAAGATATTATTTTAGGAGATAATGGAGGTAATAACGCATCATCCGGCAGCTCCGAAGAACAGTGTACCGACCCCACTTTTACTCCAGGTCCCAGTTCCGGCAAGCCACGTTTGATTGTTCAAAGTGAGTTAAATGATTTAGTACGTGATTTGGAGTGGTCAAAGCAACAGTCAGAACTTCTTGGTTCCCGTCTTAAGGAGTGGCACTTACTAGCCAAAGAAACAAAAATTGCAAATTTTAGGAAAAGAAATGCTACGTTTTCTGCATTTTACAATATGGAAAATTCGTTATGTGCGTGTACTGATATTGCTAGTTTACTGCAGGAACTCAATATTCTCCTTGCGGGCGCTTGTTCATAGGCTCATCGAAAT
>OZ020198.1:8112473-8250473 GCA_963971165.1 Philopedon plagiatum | reverse complement strand
GGGCTTATACAGTTTTTTTCTCGGCTATAGGTTTATTATTTTTAAAACGCAACATTCATCTTGTTATGCCCAAAAATTTTAAGGTATGTTCATATCCCGAACTTCGTTATTTTTAAAAGGCTTATTTTTTAATTAATAATTATAATTAACGCAGACTCTGTTTATTGCCCCCTGTTCTCTTAAAATTGTCATATATATATATATATATATATATATATATATATATATATATATATATATATATATATATATATATATATATATATATATATATATATATATATATATATATATATATATATATATATATATATATATATATATATACATATATATATTTTTTTCTTGAACCATTTATAATATTTTTTTTTATTGTTTGTTTCTTGGGATTAGGTTCATAGCTCGGTTCATAGAAAAACAATTTTTTTTATTAAAAGTCTATTGACGTTTGGACGCTTTTTCGGGTAATTTTCAAAATATATTTTTTATACTGTTTGGTAAAAGACCTAAAAATACTTTATTGGTTAAAACAATTTACAAAAACACTACAATACGACAGCATTGTAGTCCAGATGTTAAAGTTTTACTGTCGTATTGTAGTGCTTTTGTAAATTGTTTTAACCAATAATGTATTTTTAGGTCTTTTACCAAACGGTATAAAAAAATATTTTGAAAATGACCCGAAAAAGGGTCGAAACGTCAATGGACTTTTAATAATAAAAAAAAACGTTTTTACTATGAACCTAATCCCAAGAAACAAACAATAAATATATATATATACATATATATATATATATATATATATATATATATATATATATATATATATATATATATATATATATATATATATACATATATATATATATATATATATATATATATATATATATATATATATATATATATATATATATATATAGATACCTTTCAAATGATGTATTACACAATGTCCCTTTCTAATGGCGCCCAGCCGCCATCGTGATTATTAAAAGTGTGAAATTTATATCAAAAGTATTATTTACATTGTTACTGAAGTGTGCCAAATTTTAAACTTTTATATCTACCGGCTCAAAAATAAAAATAAATGGGAGGTAGGGGCATCTTCTAAGCCGTACTGTATATAGCTAGCAATAATAGGGGTCAAATACAACAAAGCTATTGGCATTAAAACAAATCTTGCTATATATAAATTATCACATTTCAGTCTACTAAAGCTCTTCAAGGAAACACTATGCCTGAGATAAGACATACCGACAGCACAATAAACATCCTTGGAATTATTTGCCCCATTTTCTGTCAAACAATTCCAACAATCTGAACTGCAAAACCTAGTAGTGACCTTTGACGAGGGCCTGCAATATGATCCTTTAACTTTATATCTGAAGGAAACCTTAGAACCCACTGGAATTTTGCTTTAACTATGCTTTGTTTTTGAAACCTTACACATTTCTATACTTTCATTCAGAAGTCGGAGTGGGATAATTATTATTTTAGTTGAAGTAAAAATGAGGAAAAGGACGAAGAAAAATGAAACATTATGTATAATTTGTTCCTTTTGCTTTATGTATCTCAATCAGTTCTCGCGATGTCGTTATAAAAGTCAGCACTATTGAATTAACAAATACACATGGTTTAAATTATCAAGCCCCAATTATCACATACGTCCGTAGCTAGTAAATCAATGCACACAGCTCCGCATTTAGTTGTCATTTTTTTGATTTGTTGTAACCGACTATTGACGCATGCAAATATTGATTGAAGAACGAGCCTGTTTATTCTGAATATTGAATCAACGTCAATTTGCTGAACTGTTTATAGGCAACCTATTTTTCTTTGAATTATTTCAGTGCAGTGCTTTTTTTCAAAACATGGTGCAAAAATGTTTTTCTTGTAATATTGTTATTATTAAATCATTATGGTAGGCGGTAAAAGAACTTTTCCTCTACCGAGGATGTACCGCCACATGCATCCTCTTAGAGAAATGGCGACATATTTGCAGATGTTTCCAGCCATGGGTGCGTGAGTCGGCTTTTCTTTCCCTTTCCTCTTCCCAGTGATATTGTTTCTTTTCTCTTTTCTTTCTCTGCCACTTCTAATCCTTTTCTCTTTTAATTCTCTATCTTGCTTCAACTTGCAAATTCTAAAATATTCTAGCAAAACACAAAATCATTCATGACAGACTATACGGATTTCCTTACCAACGATCAACAGCTGATCTGCTGCTGCTGTTCCTCTTGATATTTCCAAGGCCTTTGACCAACTATGGCATGCCACATACCCATACCAATCCCTACAGGACAATGAAACATTTGATCTTGTCGTCATCGCTTTCGAACATGATCTCAGCTGGCGCATTATTTCAGTAGCCTGTCTCCTATCACGGAATATTAGGACCATATTTTTTCGAAAATTCTTGGAATCAAAATACATATTTCAGTATGCTAAACGCATTCCTTCCTGATTTGCTCAGAATTGCCGTTAGATTATAGAAATTCGTTTTATTTTCAACATAAGGTCAGCCCAGCTCATTTTTCTCGGTGGATTGGGAGAAATGGTTCATTTTGTGGCCTCCAAGGAGCCCTGATTTGATAATTATGGACTCCTATTAGTCCTATTTATGGAGACTTCTAACACAATTAGTTTATAACATAACAGACTACTACAAAACGATACTGAAATACGTATCAGAGAGGCTGTTGCCTCAATATCACTAGAGGAGGTGCGAAATAGTTTTAGGGAGCTTCGTTCCCAAATAAGGCCTAACCTAGAGTACTGTTCCCACATCTGGGGGGTGCACCACCTTCGACACTACACATCCTTGATTCTATCCAAAAGAGAGTCATTCGACTCATCAATGACCCAGTCCTCAAAAGAAAACTCCCTTCTCTTCGTCATCAGACCGTTGGGGATCTATCCCTTTTCTACTGAAGAACTAGCCGCTATAATTTCCCCCCATGCCTGTTCCTAACAGACCAACAAGAGGCGTGTTACTTATGTTTACTATCCAGCTACAAAAGCCTAGAACATTCCACTTGTCTCGCTCATTTACACCTAGAATATCCAGATTTTGTAACAAAGTGCGTGCAGATGTTCTTTCCCTTTCCAATCTCCAGTCCTTTAAATCCCGTGTCAGTAGATTACATTTCGCTTCTCCTCAGATGCCCACTGTACGTTAGTACTTAGACTAGAAGTCTACGTGGGCTGCCTCAAATAAAAAAAATCCTCCCCTAGCCGATAATTCAGAAAAAAATACCCTTTTATTTTCATAAAATTCATAAACGTGTTTAAATTGACAACAAATTTTTGCGAGTAAATAAAATTGTCGTATCGCACTTCCGATTTTTGTGCTGGAAAGCATTTTTCATTTTTATTGCGACTGCTTGGTAAGACAACTTTATGGCGTTCCCTATAAGTTAATGCCTTTTTATTATATTTTAATATTGTCCAATATTTTTTTTTGTTTCTCGATTTTCTGTACTTGAAACACCTTTAGTGCGTACTTACCTTTTAAGAATTCAAATGTGTTTTAAAGAAATATATCAGTGTTTTCTTTTCCAGCAATTCCATACCAAATTTTGGAAAATCTAATATTTCTTGATGATAAATTACAGTTACAAATTAATTTAAACAGTGCATTATGCAGTGCAGTTGCATATATACAGTGACCGGCAAAAAGTTCGCAACATATGGGAAAAATTTTTATTAGGAGAGTATTGGAAAAACTTTTCCGGGGGATCGGTTCTGCATGTCCGATAACCTAAAAATCAATTTTGACATACGTCACGTGACCACTGGTATAGCGTCAAATTAAAAAAAAAATTGTTAATTTACAAAAAGTGAGGTTAGTTGACGAGATATCAAAAAAAGTTATTTGAAAAAATTGCTTAGAATTAAATTCTAGGTCCTTGTGCAAAATTTTAAGATTTTATTTAAAAAAATTGGAAAACTCAATTTTTTTTAAATATTTTTTTATCGATTTACAAATTTCCAGTTTTTTCGTTTAGATAGCTTGGCTAATGTAAAGCCCATGTATCTGGATGAAAATAAACGAATGTAGTAGTTTTTTCTACAATTGACAGGACAAAATTAAAAAAAACAGGGTTTCGCCAGACGCTAGCTGTTGCAATGATTTGTATCTAGCAGCAGTGTCAAAATTTTAGAGACATTTCAATGAGATTACATTGAGAAAACCTTAATCGTCTTAAATATATCTGAAGTTCGACTTTTTGTAAAGTTAAGGGGATTAAAATAGATAATAAACAAAAAAGTACCTGTTTATTTAATCGAAATTTCATAAACGAAAACCAATGTAAGAAAAACTTAAAAGTAGTCAAATTCTGTACTAACAACATAAAAAATCATTGTTTTTCCTTGGGTGCACAAAATTTAAAACTCAGTATGACCACCATTTCTCTCCATACATACTATTGTTCTCGAGCGCAACTCTCGATTAACATTTCGGAGCATTTTACGATTTATTTGCAATACACAATTTCTAATGACATTCTCTAAATTTTGTATATTCCTAAAGGGTCGATGTTTGTACACAGAGTTCTTTAGGTATCCCCACATAAAGAAATCTAATGGAGTCAGATCTGGTGATCTCGCAGGCCACGGATTTTCAGAAAACCGTCCTATCCACTGGTTTCCAAATTCTTGATCCAGCCATCTCTTCACCTCATTTGTGGAATGAATGCTAGCTCCGTCTTGTTGAAAGTATAAATTTCTTCTTTTGGCTAATGACAAATTGTCTAAAAAGTCAGATATCTCAGTTTGTAGAAATTCTAAATATCGTTCTGAATTTAAATTGTCTCTAAAGAAAAAAGGTCCCACTATTCTGAGGTTGAAAATTCCGCACCACACATTAACCTTAAAACTATATTGGTCTTTACTCTGAATTACAAAGTCTGGGATTTCGGTGGCCCACCATCTACAGTTTTGTGAACTGACGGTTCCGTTAGAGGTAAATGTAGCTTCATCCGAGAAAAGAACGTTCTTTGGGAAATTAAAATCTTCCTCAATCATACCCTGGAACCAGGCACAAAAATCGAAGCGGGCGTCATAATCCCTATCTTTTAATACTTGTACAAATTTAGGTTTGTACGGATGAAATTTGTTTCTTTTTAATATCCTCCGCACAGATCTTTCGTGAATGTTAGTGATCTCCGATATTTGACTAACTGCTAATTGGGGTGTTTCTGTGATCGACAAACACACATCCAGAGAACCATCGTCACCTGTTACCGGTTTTTCATGGGAAACTTTATACTGATTTTCTACCGATCCCGTTTCTTTAAATTTATTGACTAGACGAGATACTGTGGAATAATGGAGGGATTTATCGGGGTGCCTCTCATTAAAAATTGCTGCTGTTTCTCTATGGCTTTTGTAATTATCTCCAGAAATTAAAATAATTTCTATCTTTTCCTGAAGAAGTAGTGTGGGTGCCATTTTAAGGAATAAAATATTAATAAACTTATGTAAAATATCAAACTTAGTAAGATGCGAGACATAAACCAATGACATAGGTTGAAATCAAACAAATTATAATTTGTTTGACATTTTCTGTTGTTTTTAACCTACTAGATTATTTGGTTGTTTTAATTTCAGAGCCTGCTTTGGTAGTTTTAAGTACAACTAAATAGACCTGGTTGTTAAATTTATGTGCGAAAAATCTTAATAAAATCTTGATACAGTCATTTCATTAGATTCAAACCATTGCAACAGCGAGCGTCCGGCGAACACCTATTTTTTCGATTTTGTCCTGTCAATTGTAGAATTGTAGATCTGACTCCGTTAGATTTTTTTATGTGGGGATTCCTAAAGAACCCTGTGTACAAACATCGACCCTTTAGGAATATACAAAATTTAGAGGATGTCATTATAAATTATTGTGTATTGCAAATAAATCGTAAAATGCTCCGAAATGTTAATCGAGAGTTGCGCTCGAGAACAACAGTATGTATGGAGAGAAATGGTGGTCATACTGAGTTTTAAATTTTGTGCACCCAAGGAAAAACAATGATTTTTTGTGTTGTTAGTACAGAATTTGACTACTTTTAAGTTTTTCTTACATTGGTTTTCGTTTATAAAATTTCGATTAAATAAACAGGTAATTTTTTGTTTATTATCTATTTTAATCCCCTTAACTTTACAAAAAGTCGAACTTCAGATATATTTAAGACGATTAAGGTTTTCTCAATGTAATCTCATTGAAATGTCTCTAAAATTTTGACACTGCTACTAGATACAAATCATTGCAACAGCTAGCGTCCGGCGAAACCCTATTTTTTTAATTTTGTCCTGTCAATTGTAGAAAAAACTACTACATTCGTTTATTTTCATCCAGATACATGGGCTTTACATTAGGCAAGCTATCTAAACGGCAAAAACTGGAAATTTGTAAATCGTAAAAAAAATATTTAAAAAAAATTGAGTTTTCCAATTTTTTTAAATAAAATCTTAAAATTTTGCACAAGGACCTAGAATTTAATTCTAAGCAATTTTTTCAAATAACTTTTTTTGATATCTCGTCAACTAACCTCACTTTTTGTAAATTAACAATCTTTTTTTAATTTGACGCTATACCAGTGGTCACGTGACGTATGTCAAAATCGATTTTTAGGTTATCGGACATGCAGAACCGATTCCCTGGGAAAGTTTTTCCGATACTCTCCTAATAAAAATTTTTCCCATATGTTGCGAACTTTTTGCCGGTCACTGTATATATATATATATATATATATATATATATATATATATATATATATATATATATATATAGATATATATATATATATATATATATATATATATATATATATATATATATATATATATATATATATATATATATATATATATATATATATATATAAGGAGAATTTCTTTTTTGACATAAAGTGCTCTTTTGCCCTATTATATATAACCGAACGGTTCTTAAATATTTCATGCAATTTAAAAGCTTCCCGCTTCCATATTGCTTATCGTCTGTGGATCATGCATCTTGATATAACTGCTCGAAAAAACATTTTTAGCATTTTTGTTAAATATTCTCTTTATAATATATTTAAGCTTCACTCAAGTTACGGTTTTTATTCAAAATATCAAAGCCAAATTTATGTTTTTTATTCAATCGCGAACAATATAAGTATATTTTAAACCCTTAAAGAAGACGGTAAAATAGATTATAAAATACGATATTTCCCGATTTTCATCTTATAATTTTCACAAGGATCATGCAGATCGCAAAGGAAGTAAAATTCAGCAATATTAGCATAATTTATACCGTTTGAGAAAATTCCAAAATAAGAAAATGCTGTTGCGGTGAAATTCTATTTGGATTCATTGAGAAATTTGCAAAATCCCTTAAGAAAAGTTTTTGCTTTCTTGGGCTGTAATTTCCCAGTAGACGTCATATCGAAATGTTTGACCTAAACTGTCAATTTTTATGAAAGATATTTGTACTTTTTGTAATCTTATTTTCCTATTAAATTTATTATCATTTTTAGTGTTCCGTGAAGCGGAACACTTATGGAATCACTTCGGTGTCCGTCTGTCTGTCACAGGCGATTTTCTCTGAAACTATTCGACGTAAAAATTTGAATTTTAGCACAGAAATAGAGTGTAGTGACCCAATTATAGAAGTGAAGTATATAAAGTTGAATTTTGATTCTGGTCATTAATTTCAGGGGATTAATTGGAAAATGGAAAAGAATTCAAGGCCCTCGTGTAGGGTGTCAAATGAAAGCTTACTGAACCACGAATTCAACAATATACATGATGTATTTTTTTATTTATTTCTTTTAAACATTTCTCGGGAAAAACTTTTAAAAATTGCCGTCATTCACCCTTATCACCAAAAGGATCGCTCAGAAAAATCTGAAAAAGTCATGGACATTGAGAATTAGGTGTAGATTAAGCGAAAATTATCAAAAAATTGAATTTTGTTTCTGGGAGTTAATTTCAGAGGGTAAATTGGAAAATGGGGAAAAATTAAGGGCATCGTGTAGGTTGTCAAATGGAAGCGTATTGAAGCACGAATTCAACAATATATTATTATGCGTTGTATTTTTTAAGCATTTTTTTTAACATATTTTTGGAAAAAAAACGCTCAAAAATTGCTGTCGCCCACCCTTATCACCAAAAGGATCGATCAGAAAAATGTGAAAAAAATTACGAACATTAAGAATTAGGTCTAGATTGAGCTGAAATTATCAGGATTAAAAAATTCTAGCGCAATCAATTGTTATAAACAATTTAATTGTTTATTTCCTTATAACTGCTGAGCCATTGGCTTTGGAGAAAAGGTTTTTCAACAAAAAATATTTCTCACCATGTAAGGAACAACTTTTTCCTTATACATTTTTCAAAATTCTTAATTTGGCTCAGTCGAAACGCGAGTGCATTACTATTATTGCTCTCCCCCACCCTTATCACCAAAAGGATCGCTCAGAAAAATCTGAAAAAAATTACGAACATTAAGAATTAGGTTTAGATTGAGCTGAAATTATCAGGATTAAAAAATTCTAGCGCAATCAATTGTTATAAACAATTTAATTGTTTATTTCCTTATAACTGCTGAGCCATTGGCTTTGGAGAAAAGGTTTTTCAACAAAAAATATTTCTCACCATGTAAGGAACAACTTTTTCCTTATACATTTTTCAAAATTCTTAATTTGGCTCAGTCGAAACGCGAGTGCATTACTATTATTGCTCTCCCCCACCCTTATCACCAAAAGGATCGCTCAGAAAAATCTGAAAAAAATTACGAACATTAAGAATTAGGTCTAGATTGAGCTGAAATTATCAGGATTAAAAAATTCTAGCGCAATCAATTGTTATAAACAATTTAATTGTTTATTTCCTTATAACTGCTGAGCCATTGGCTTTGGAGAAAAGGTTTTTCAACAAAAAATATTTCTCACCATGTAAGGAACAACTTTTTCCTTATACATTTTTCAAAATTCTTAATTTGGCTCAGTCGAAACGCGAGTGCATTACTATTATTGCTCTCCCCCACCCTTATCACCAAAAGGATCGCTCAGAAAAATCTGAAAAAAATTACGAACATTAAGAATTAGGTCTAGATTGAGCTGAAATTATCAGGATTAAAAAATTCTAGCGCAATCAATTGTTATAAACAATTTAATTGTTTATTTCCTTATAACTGCTGAGCCATTGGCTTTGGAGAAAAGGTTTTTCAACAAAAAATATTTCTCACCATGTAAGGAACAACTTTTTCCTTATACATTTTTCAAAATTCTTAATTTGGCTCAGTCGAAACGCGAGTGCATTACTATTATTGCTCTCCCCCACCCTTATCACCAAAAGGATCGCTCAGAAAAATCTGAAAAAAATTACGAACATTAAGAATTAGGTCTAGATTGAGCTGAAATTATCAGGATTAAAAAATTCTAGCGCAATCAATTGTTATAAACAATTTAATTGTTTATTTCCTTATAACTGCTGAGCCATTGGCTTTGGAGAAAAGGTTTTTCAACAAAAAATATTTCTCACCATGTAAGGAACAACTTTTTCCTTACACATTTTTCAAAATTCTTAATTTGGCTCAGTCGAAACGCGAGTGCATTACTATTATTGCTCTCCCCCACCCTTATCACCAAAAGGATCGCTCAGAAAAATCTGAAAAGAAATGACGAACATTGAGAATTAGGTGTAGATTGAGCCAAAATTATCAGGATTGAAAAATTCTAGCGCAATCAATTGTTATAATCAAGTTAGTTGTTTATTTCCTTATCACTGCTGAATTATTGGTTCTAGAGAAAAATTATTTTTCACGATGTAAGGAACAACTTTTGTCCTTATACATTTTTAAAATTTTTTACTTTGGCTCAGTCGAAACGCGAGTGCATTGCTATTAACAATTTAAGAGGAGGCTGACGGCACGAAACACAAATTGCGCAAGTATAACTAGCACTTGACCGATTTTTTTTTACTTGGTACCGCCAGTTCTAAGTAATCCAGAACATTTTTGATATAATAATATTAGGCAATAGAGAATTGGATTTGCCTTCAACTTTTTCTCATACGTTGTAAGTGCTTTTTCATAATTTATGCAAATTTTTAATATTTTTCTTTAGTCTACTCATCCACAATTCCAAATTTCCCAGGTGGCAATCTTTTTAAAATTTCTTTTTATCAGAAAAGACCGACTTTGACCAAGGCTAACCAAACATGTTAAAAAAATTGAAACGAAATGTAACTTTTACCTGTATACGCCACGTTTTTCCCGAGGCAATTCTTTCTTTATCATTTTTGTTTTACTTTGAAAAATGTTTTACTAGAAATATTAAATATGCAAAAAGGATTGGTAAAAGAAAATTGACAAAAGGGAAAAAGGAAATTAGTCACCATTACAAAGCTTTACAACTTGTAAAGCATCATTAAAGGATTATTATATGACAAATTCGAAAATAAAAGGTTTGAAAATTCTGGGAACAAAATATTATTTATTAATATTATTATTATTTTTATTGCAAATAAATAATCCTAATGTACCTTTATTTCGTTTTACATCTGCGTAAGCAAATCTGAACGAAATTTAAATATTAAAATCGTAATCCGTTGGGAAGCTCTAGAAATAAATTATTTGTTACATATACCATATGTTTATTTTGCTCAAATAAGCAATACAATTTTTTTTTTATCTTCTGACAGCCCACGAAGGTCGAAGTCTAAGTACTATGTACCGTGGGTGTACTGGGGAATCGACTCACACATCCAGAGCTGGAAACATCCCTAGGGATTTCACCAGCCCTTTAAGAGGATGTGTGGGGTGGTACCACCTCGGTCGAGGAAGAATTCCTCTACCACCTTCCAACAACAATCACAAGATATCCATGGTCGAAGCGGGACTCGAACCCGCGCCTCTCGATTGCAAAGCTGGCGCAGTACCAACTCGGCCACCGGAGACCCATATTTATGTCAGAGAATTGATATTTGAATAGTGTAGATTTTTTTATCCGAAACAACGCACGAAGGCTTCAAGTCTAAGTACTAACGTACCATGGGCGTCTGAAGAGAAGAAAACTGTAATCTATTGACACGGGATTTAAAGGATTAGAGGGAAATGGAAAACATCTGCTGGCAATTTTTTTCATAATTGGAGACCCTAGGTATAAATGATTCTAGATCTCTTTCTCACCACCCATCCTGAGCCATACTTAACATCTGTATGCACTCCCCTTGGTCGTTCAGATCATGGCCTCATTACCGTCTCTTGTCCCATATATCCCGAGTTCGTTGAAATCATGCCAGAAAACACGATCTGGCATTACAATTCTGCCGACTGGGATGGTCTTCTAAACTTTTTCTATGCTTTCCCTTGGAACCCTGTCTGTTTTTCCACTCCCCATCCCTTCAAAAGTTTCATTCACTGTTAGCAAGAAACCTAAACTCGTCCATCAAAAGCCCTGGTTCTCTGGCCTGTGATAAAGCCAGACTCAAAAAAGTCCAAGCTTACAAAAGGTATCTTCAAAATCCTACCCCCGAAAATCGTCAAATTTTCACCGAGGCAAGAAATCAATACAACCAAACTATCATAGAGTAAAAAAATTCTTTTAACAACGGCATAAAAGGTAAAGTGCTTTCCTGTCCCAACGGCAGCAAATCCTTCTGGTCATTTGCCAAAAACATTAGTCAAAACTTCTTTAGAAGCACTTTTCCTCCCCTAACCTCTGACAAAAAAATTATCTCCACCTCTAAAGGCAAAGCTAAACTATTTGCCAAACAATTCGCTGCCAATTCCACCCTAATCCCTCCCGTCAATTTCGCTCTTCCAACCGCTACGTCTGTACCCCATAAAATGCCCGACATAATAGGTATTTAAGGTCAAACAGGTTCAAAAAATTCCTCTATCTCTTGATACTATGGACGCACCCAGGATTTTGTTTGGGGGGGGGGGCTGAATTGTCTTTGGGGGAAGGGGGGCTGAATAATGCAATTCGGTGGATTTCTTCAATTAGTAGTGCACATTTTTAATTTTTGTGTGTCTAGGATATTAGTCTGGGGGGGCTGCAGCCTCCCAGCCCCCCCTGGGTGCGCAGCTGCTTGAGCGGCATCACATTTGACACTTTGCATCTTGATTCTATCTAAAAGAGAACTATTCGACTCATCAAGGACCCAGTCCTCACAAGAAAACTCCCTTTTCTCGCTCATCGCCGATGTTGGGGATTTATCCCTTTTCTACCGGTACTTCCACGGATTTTTCTCTAAAGAACTAACCGATATTATTCCCCCCTTGACTGTTCCTAACAGAACAACAAGAAGCGCGTTACGTATGCATCCCTTTACTGTCCAGCTACAACAGCCTAGAACAGACCACTTCTCTCGCTCATTCATACCTAGGGTCCCCAGATTATGGAACCAATTGCCTGCAGGTGTTTTTCCTTTCCGTCTCAACCTCCAATCATTTAAATCTTGTATCAATAGACTATATTTCCCTTTTCTTCAGATGCCCATAGTACGATAGTAATTATGCTTGAAGTCTGCGTCGGAAGTCTTAGATAAAAAAAAATAGATGAGCGAAAGAAGTGGGATGTTCTAGGCTTTTGTAGCTGGCAGTAAAGGGATGCATACGTAACGCACCCTATGAGCGAGAGAAGAGAGTTTCTTGTGAGGACTGGGTTATTGATAAGTCGAATGGCACTTTTTAGGAGGCAATCAAGGATGTTAATTGTCGAAGGTGATGCCGCTCCCCAGATGTGGGAACATTACTCTAGGCTAGGTTTTATTTGGGAAACATAGAGAGTGTGTAAGTTAGAAGGGGAGAAGTATTTTCTGGGTCAAAGAGAAAACAAAGCTTTTTAGCTGCTGATCTCAAGCAGATAAAAGAAATTGTTTAGTGACCTTAAGATATTTTTTAGGATTTATTTGCAAGAAAGTAATGCCGCTCTCCAGATGTGGGTACAGTATTATAGGTTATATTTTATTTGGGAAACGGAGAGTGTGTAAGTTGAAAGGGGGAAAATATAAGATACATAAAAACTGAACAAACATTGAACAGCTTTAAACCTTTTAAACTTACCTATTAAAGTACGTTTATAATAATTTTTGGGGATCGCAAAGCTTAAAAAGTAAGAGGGAAAAGGTAATATTCTGAGCCTAATGCTGTAGAATCTTTAAAAGCAAAATTTTAAGAAATATTACAAGAAAATGGAAAAATAAATTTTTAATAAATTTCCCTAATTACTGGTTAATTTGCGAATATTTTATTAAAAAATGCAAGAAAATTTCAACAAGGACTTAAATATTAAATTTTTATTCAAATTTCTTAGTCATTTATTTAATCAAAACAAAAAGCTTAAAACAGAATTAATAAAATGACTTTAGGGCGTTCATCTTTTGTAATTTTGGTTTTTAAAAACGAATTTTTTTATTTAACGAAACATCATGCCCTTTAAAGTTTTTCTCTGGCCTGTTATCTTAAAACTCCGTTTTTTGCTATGCCCTTTAGCTAAAAAAAACTGATTAAATGAAACTTATTTGTAAGTCCTAAAATCACAAAGCAGTAGGTAAATAAAAATAGCTGTAAATTTCTAGAGTTTATATCTTGGAGAATATATTCTACTTATCATTCCGTGGCTACGCCAGTGAAACTAACTTTATGAATACATTTTTGGGTAAAACATCTTGCTATTCTTCTCAAAAATAGGGACGCAGTATGAATTTAAAATATTTGAAGATTTGCTCTGGGGGACAAATATAAACAATATATTATAACTTTTATATTACAATTCATCAATCATCTAAAATGTGACCCACATTTATATGCTAAATATAGAAATTTTTTATTTCCCCGGGGTAATTCACTTATGTGGAAACGAATTGTTATGTATGTTGTTATATTTATTAACTAAAATATTAATAAATTATGACAAAATCATAATTTTATTACAAATTTTGATTTTTTACAGAATAGTAAAGAGAAAAGTAAGACATTATTGGACTTACCTATAACGGCGAAAGTTCCTACAATGCCCAGGCAAGAAAAGGCTGTTGGCACAATTGCATACAATGAATCCCAACGCATGTATTGCAGTTCAAGTTGATAACATGCTGTTTTATCGGGATAGGGCCAGTATCCAGGTCCGCAGTCCATGCAAGTAAAGTCGTCAAACACATATTCGTATTCTTCGCATTTATCGCAAATCCAGCAACATGTATCTCCCTGGAACAAAAAAATTTTTTTAAATAAAAACTTCAGAACTTGAGAGTTTTATTTTTCATTCACCTGTACCTTTTACCTATGTTACATTTGAAGAATAATAATTCAAAACATGCGTGATTGATTCCAAAAAAGGTATAATGGATGAAGATTAGCAAACAATCCAGGGTTCCGGTATTTTTTGTCCGGGAGTTTATGTTAATATTATTGCACAATCAATCAATCAAAACACGCACATAAAAATTACATCAGTTGGATGGATAGTAACAAAAATATTAAGGTTTAAAATTCGACTAAATTCATTTTCAGAACAAGACAAAAATAGTCTCAAAATGATTCGCTTTCGGGGCACACCCAAATTGTTTCGCAACGTAACTCCTAAGACGTTCTGAAATAAAGCAGAGTATTCTTACTATGTTAATTGTAGCTACAGGATATCTGTAGGAAGTAAAATGTCAATAATTAATTTAAACATGATATACCTTTTACATATTTAATACAAAGACCTTATATCGCCCCTCTCAATGTAGCGAAAATTCAAGAAATGTTGCTGAAAATACACCCTTGTGTTCGTTCATCCCCGTAGACTTGATTTATAAAATTATGTGTTATCTCATAGCTACTGCCTTTTCTCACTGCCTTGGGACATAAAAGATTGAAACAGTTTATCAAAGAATGGAAGAATTATGGCCTCAATGAAATAATGATGAACAATTTTTCAATTTATACCTTTATTTTCTAAATAATTTTTGTTAAACTTTTTTTTGAATTTTTTGTTGAAAATTTTTTTAGGTGTTATTTATTATGTTATTCTTAAATTCGCCATGATGTTTTATTACTCTCTGCTGACAAGGGGCTTGTAAAAAGATTATAGTGTTTTAAAAGTAGTAAAATCCTGGTAAATAAAATATTAAAAATTTGACGACTTTAGAAAATGGATGCAGTAAAGAACAATTCTTTTTTACTGCAAAACTTTTATGGTGGAGAAAATAATTGTTTTAAGGGGTCTTGTGGAAAGAGAAAGTATATTTTTATTGCTGAACTAAGCTAAAAAAATACACTTTCTTTTAACAGAAACAAAAGATAATACAGCGTGTCCCACGGAAAAATTTTCTCATATCGCAACAGCTCTGTGGGACACAGATAATACTTTTTAGTAAATTAGTGATTAGGATATTAATTAGCATTTACAATGTTGAAATCTTTAATTTGACTTTTCTCTTTAGCAGTGCTTAATTAAATGTCGCAGTATGTTTTAAAATTTTGTATAAATCACATCTTGTATCCAATTAATTTTGTATGTATACGGTTAAGCAGTCCTTTAAAATAATTGCAGCGATTAGGGCCTCTTCAGTTTACAAATGACGAGCTTTAAAGCTGGTTTTATAAAAGAAAATAGGGCATTGAGTTTGACCGTGTTTCGGAATTCAGATTACCTACTTGTTATTCGTATATTTATGCCCTCCTTCTTCTTAGATTAGTTTAAGCTTTGAACCTAGCTATGTGGGTTGATAGCTCAAACCAGGGTCAATCCGGTGTTTTGAATACGTTTCAGAACCATGAAAATTTAAAATGAACAAAGTCAGTTTACTATTTTTATAGTTTTTTAAACCTTGTGCATTGGTTTACAAAATTAATATTAATAAATCATTAGTCACTACTTACCTGCAAATCAAGTAATACGTATAGGTAAGTACATACATATGTACGTCTATTTTAAAACCTTATTTTTAAATATTATTGATAAACAGGAAGTCGCTTGCTTATTTTTAGCTCCCTAACGAAAATAGGCGAATGGCGACTTTATATCACCCTTTATTTTAAAATGTTATAAATGTTTTTCCCAAATGAAAATTGAAAATAAAAAATGGATAATTTTTTATTATGCTATCCTTCATAAAATGATTACCCCAAAAGTAAGTCAACCTATTAGAACAATTATATACAGTGTGTCCCCGGATGGATCTTACTATACTTGTAAACTTTCTTATTTTGCATTTTAGAAAAAAAGTCATTCTTCATAACAAATTTTGCTTTGTAACTATTAACGAGATCCCCATCATCATCACGGTCGGAATATCTGTCTCTAAGAAATAACGTCAGTTGCATGTGACCATGTTAATACTGTAAAAAATAGTGGTAAAACAAAGGCAGTATCGCAGATACAGAAAGACGTGTTGTAAATCGTTAGTCCCCTTTCTGCTGAAAGCCAAATGACTCAGTTTCGTGGCAGTCACCCTAATGCGTATCCTAAAATTATGCTAAGTAATAAAACTTCTAGGATGTTGTGAAATATAAAGATTCTGAATTGTGGTACAAGAAATATTTAGTTTGGAATAACAGTATTCCATGCCAACAAATCAACCTAAAACAGCCCAAATTTTAAGCAATAAGGAGCTCTTATTTCTATCTTAGTGACGCGTATACTGATGGGGTTCTTCATGTTTTACAAGTTGCGGTATTTGTGGAAAGTAGTAGTTGTGGTATACAGCTATACTGAAAGGTTAACTCACTTGTTGCTTCTTGATCATTCCTACTTCACAGGGCAGTGAACAAGCTGAAACTGGAGCAGTAGTGAGATTGTGATCGAATATCAAAAACTCCTGGTTTAATTCTAGGAAGTTAAACCATTTTCCAACCACCTGTAAAGACAAATTTTACTTTTTACTGGAACGTAATTGTAACACAATAAAACTTTTTAATGCATGGATGTCAATATGAAATACTTGTAATGCGTTTTAATTAAAAGAAATAAATCTTTAATATTTTAAAAGCACTGAAATGACTGCTTTTAAAAGATTAAAGATTTATTTTATATAGTAGTAAGAGTATTATAAATACTCTTACTAATTACTTCTTACTACTTACTGCTTACTACTTACGTCCTACCTACTCTTTACTACTTACTATTTACGTTACGTTTACCCTTAGTTTGCGACACAAAGGCGTTGCAGACTAAGAGTAAATGTTCCCCAATACGCATATAGGGAAAATCGGGGTAATATTGCTAGGTCACGTTTTCAGTAACAAAGATTTTATAAAATTTGGTTATAGGTTCATTTGGTTTTTAGTAACAGTTGAAGAAATCACTCATCGATAGTTTTTAATCTTGCATGTCTTCCGATGATTTGCTTTCTATGCGATAAAAATAACTCCTAAATAGCTAAATAAAAAGTCGTCTTACGAAATGGACCACTACTAGTTAAATTTACATCTTCTAGAAAACTATTTAGTGTTTTTTATTAAATCGAAGGAAAATCGTAATGATTAGAAAAGATACTCATCATAAGGGCAAGGAGGTTGTATTTTTCTTTATTATTGATGCGTTGCCCTGATTTCTCCTATATTTTTGTACTTGTAGGTACGTTTTTCCTCTATGTCAGGCAATGTTATTATTTTCCTACAGGATTGCAATTTTCCAAACAATCTCATGCATGACAGTTGCTTATTTATTTACATTTAGATAATATATTGGATTTAATATAATAACGTTGTGTTTTACCGAATAGAACTAGAATATTAATATAATAGTTCCTGGTTGTGGCAGAAGAATAAAAGTAATGTTTTGTTATTTTACTCTATTTGGAATTTCTTCTTGTAAAAGAGAAATTGCCAGAAAAATTATAAATCAGTTTGTAGTTCAACAAAAAATACATCAATATACAAAAATTTTGTTCGAAATTTGAGACTGCTTTATTAATAAGCTTTTAGGATTAACAGATTTTCGAGAACTAATTTTTATAAAAAATAATTAGCTATGGCAAAAGCTCGATGACGGGATAAACTTCAGAATTTCTGAATTTTGGCCCAGTAGAAAATTAAAACGAGGAAAGAGCTTTTAAACTTGTATAAAGGCCTTACCTTATAATGATATCCCGAAGAATTAGGCAATCTTTGATAATTAAGGATATCATATCTCGCCAGACCATCTCCACTTCTATCGAATTGAACAGGGCTGCCGACTAAATCTGGAAAAGATAAAATCTCATTTAAAAATTCGGAAGGGTTAAAAATACAGAGAGCGGAAAACCACATTTATTTTTTATTGCTTTTAAAGTTTTGTAATTCTTGTAAATGGCAAATGACAATTCGAAGCTTTGTTTTTAAATTCAATTAGAAGCAAATACCACTAATGTGATTTTTAACGTTAATTAAACATTTCTCGTTAAACCACTTCTATAGCGATTTTAATAAATGGTTTAGTTAATTTTGTATTTAAACGTTTATACTTTATTCGACTGGCAATAAACCCCTTTTAAATCTAGCTCGATGAACACACCCCTTAGTGTATTAATGGAAGAAGGCCTCCTTTAAGTGTTTTTAAAATCTCTGGCGGCTCCATAGATATTTTACTGGATGCTTTTCCTAATCAGATGCCAAACGTTTAACAATAGGGCTAAATATGAAGCAATAAAAAGTACTTATAAGGCTATTGGCTCCAATTTTTCTTCCAAATAGAACAATACAGAACAAAGAAACGTTTGATCTTGTTGGCATCGCTTTTAAACGTGATCTCAGCTGACAAAAGTACATTACTTCAATACTTCGCCACATCGGCAGCTAATGAGTTTGGTTTCCTCTTTCAAGTTAGAAAATACTCTCCTTCTAACTGACATATATGTTTTCCAAATAAGACCAAACCTAAAATGCTTGATTTACATCCTTGATTCTATCCAAAAGACTCATCAGTGACCTAGTCCTCACAAGAAAACTTCCTTCTCTCGCTCATCGCCGCGCTACTGCAAATTTATTCCTTTTCTACCGATACTTCCACGGATTTTTCTCTAAAGAACCAGCCGCTATAATCCACACCCTGACTGTTTCTAACAGAGAAACAAGAGGCGTGTTATGTATGCATCCTACAACATCCCACTTCTCTCGCTGATTCATACCCAGATTATGGAACAAATTGCCTACAGATATTATTCCTTCCCTTTCCATTCTCCACTCCTTTAAATCCCGTGTCAATAGATTACATTTTCCTTCTCCTCAGACGCCCACGGTACGTTAGTACTTAGGATTGAAGTTTACGTGGGTTATCTCAAATAAAAAAAAGAAGGGCCTAAAATCTCTGACTACTAGGCGAATGCAGAACACTAAATTATAACCCTTGCAAACAAAAGATTCAACTTGGTTAAAAAATCAATAGCTTTAACTGAAAAAAAATTATAGTTAAAAGTGACAATGGAAAATTTAAACTAAATATTATCTTCATGAATAGCGCGACAGTTTAATATATCGGAAAATTTTGATAAATTGTTTGTCAGGCTAAACAGATGTTTTAGATTTAATACTAAAATATGAAATATAATGCCACACTAATGCTCCACTGCATTATAAAAATTCCTTGCCTTTAAATCTATATACATAGGTATATAAAATAAAACCGCTGAAACTATTAATATGAAATTTGGTCAGTAGTTTTATTTTATAATGTAGAGACTCACTAAGAATTGATTTTTCATATTCGACCCCTAAAGGGGTCATAAGAGGGTTGAAAGTTTGTATGGAGAAAAAATATTACATGGTCCTATTAACTTGAAACTTCATAGAAGTACTCCAAAAATAAATGATTAAACACGTGTTTTACACTTTTTAATAAATCAACCTCTAAGGGGGAAAATGGGGGTTCAAAGTTTGTAATGGAGTAAAATTGTTATATCGCGAACGAAGTCGCGGTCACCAGCTAGTTGCGAATAAAAATTTAAAACCGCCGATTTTCAGTACCTAAAGGTTATTTCTTTTATAATGGTGATCATATTTAGTAAATAGCTAATTGAAGTTTTTACTTAGGTTGGATAACGAGGTATATACACGCATGGAAAGTCTAGTGTTACTATGACACATCTTGATGGGAAGACATTTCAAAAAAATAATTAAGAACTCGAATTTATACTCTGGTATATCCAGATTTAATGTTGGAATATAAATAAAGTGTCTTTACTGCTCACGTCTTAAACCTGTCTTCTCCAAAATATCGCTGAGTCAGGTGTGTGGGAGCTAAAGAATCCATAAAAAGAGCAACAAAAAAAAATTAATTCAATATCCTTTCACAAAATTTAACCAAAGATTTCAAATCCATTAAAAATTTAAGGTCATGTTTTATGCAAAAGCATTTTAAATCATTTCAGGGAAATAAGAGACGTTCAAGAATTATTTGGAACAGTTCGTATGTGTTACGAGAGCTTCGATTTGGTAGAACGTTGAGATTTAATGCATTTTAGGGATAATCTGAAATCGTCCATTATTTTTCATAGTGATATGTAGCTTATCTATCCAGGAGAGAAAACGATTTAGGTGTGTGTAAAAGCAATTATTTATGGTTTTATATATGTACATAAGAAGATTCGCTGAAGTTTGCAGCGTAACAACTTACATACCTAATACATAAAGGATTTCCCAATAGGTAAGTAGTTCTTTTATTTATTATTTTTATATATTTATTTTTAAATAAAACCAACAATATTAGCAAAACAACATGCTTGTTTACTTTATCAAAAAGTAGAGACATGTCAGATATGATTTAAAAAATCATATTCTCCAAATGTCTACCGCTCGTCTGTATTCTACAGATGACTGTTCTTTGCGTTCTCATCAATGACTCAGTCCTCACAAGAAAACTCCCTTCTCTTGCTCATCGCCGCGCTGTTGGGGATTTATCCCTTTTCTACCGGTACTTCCACGGATTTTGCTCTGAAGAACTAGCCGGTACTGTTCCTAACAGAACAACAATAGGAGCGTTACGTATCCATCCTTTTACTGTCTAGCTACAAAAGCCTAGAACAGACCAGTTCTCTCGCTCATTCATACCTAGGGTCTCCAGATTATGGAACAAATTGCCTGCGGATGTTTTCCCTTCCCGTCCCAACCTCCAATCCTTTAAGTCCCGTGTCAATAGAATTTATTTCCCTTCTCTTCAGATGCCCACGGCACGTTAGTACCTAGGCAGTCTACGTGGGATGTCTTCAATAAAAAATTCAAATGCTGATTGAGTTTTGGCTATTTTCGAGCATGAGTGAATACAACGCTTGAATTCGCAAGAGTATGAACTCAAGGTAGAAGTATCGGTCATATCGTCTTGGTTGACGTTTATGACTTCTGAGTTATCATTTGTCCCATATCATTCGAAAAGGCTGGAGTGAACAAAAGGCCCCTATTTTAGAGGAAATAACATTTTCTGAGTTATGTTATTTATAAATTTTAATAGTTTGTTTGTTTCTGCCACATTGTAAATTCATTATCTCTTGCTCTAATCATCGGATGGATACCGTTCTCTCGCCGTTTTATTTATTGTTGTGTAGCCTTTCTGACTACATGCTGAAAATATTTTGTAAAAATTATTTTATAAATATTAATAACAAATTAATTGTTGAAACATTTTTTTCGTGCTCGCCCCCTCAGCGTAAAAAATCGCAAAAATACCATTATATGCGGTGTGTTTTACCCTAATAATCCATCAAAAAATAAAAGTGGAGTGTCTCTTAGGTTGAAAGATATTTATTAATTTCGAACGCGTATTGCGTCGCATGTCGGGCACGATGTACAGTTGAGCAGTCTTTCGTTGTGATAGACAAGGCAATAAAAGGAGCAAAACAAAAGATGAAACCTATGGCGTTGGGATACTGGAAGATGGAAAAGGTAGAGATATCGGAACTGCTATTCGCGGACGACATGGTGGTACTGGCAGACTCAGAAGAAAACCTACAGCATAATATAGACAAACTTAATGAAGAACTAAAAATAATTAATATGAGCATAAATACCCAAAAAACGAAATCGATGATTATTATTGGACAAAACAACAAAAGACACGACGTTAGAATAGAGGAAAGGAGCATAGAACAGGTTGACGAATTCAAGTATATCTTGGAACTTTAACAGAAGGAAACAGTAAAATGTGGAAAGAAATAAATGATAGAACAGCAAAAATAGGAAGACTGTATAATGGACTAAGAACAACATTCTTTGGAAGAAAGGAAATAATAAAGGACGTAAAGGTGGAAGCTGTTAAAAGGGCGACACATGAAGTCTCACAAGTAGAGGCAAGACCACGATAAATGCAACGGAAATGCGATTTTTGAGAAAAATGGAGGACAAAAATAGAAGAGACAGAATTAGAAAAAAGGTAATTAGAAATGAACTAAAAATAAATCCACATTTCACAGAATGCCAGACAAAAGACTTACAAAAAGGTATACGAAGCAAGAAACCAAGGAGTCAATCGAAGAGGAGGACCTAGAGGAACATGGCAAGGCGGAGTGAGGGAAGGGGTGCACGCGAGAAGGATCCAATAGAATGAAGTCAGAAACCTAGCACAAGAGAGGAAGGAATGGAAAAGACTAATAAACTTAACTTCATAGACTTACATCACCAAGGGAGAAAGACTTAGGAATAAGTTAAGTTAACTTTCAACAATTCTAACAGGTTCTTCCATCATAAAACGATCTATAATTAAATTATCGGGTAGCGCCAAACTAAAATCAAGATGTACATTTTGGGAGACCCTTAGTATGCTTCTTTTAACAAAATATTGTTGATTGAGCCGTGGTTTTTTATAGCCACTGTGTATTACCCTATCATAATATTAGAAGATATCAGTCCTTTGTCTGGAAAGTTGTTCTATTATGCGATAATACATCGCGATGTATTTGTAAATGGATACAAAGATAATAATGACTAAGAATGATATACCATACAATAACAATCGGGCAGTTTCTCCGGTAAATATATTCATTGCCTCTAGGTAAATGAAACTTTATGTTTTATTAAAACTACGTATGGCGATGTCGACCTTAACTTAATTTCTTAACGTGGGACTTCTTCTTACAATTTACCTGGGGGACTTTCGATTTTTATATTTAAACATTTTTAAATAAAATTTTTATAATGGTCTTTTAATTAACAATAAAGTTGATTTTGGCCTTTGTTTTGGCTAGAACATGTTATAAAACCCACTGTAATATTTGCAAAATTTTCATAAATATAATACCATATTTTTAATAATAAAGACTAACTAAAAAATACTTGTAGGATCAGTTATTGGCTCCTAATTTTTTCTAGGTTCTAGGTGTAAGTGTCTTTAAACACAGGGGCTAAATATGCACTTATAAAAGAACACTTGTAATGTTAATAAAGCTCGTTTCAAGCTCTTTCGTTGCCTTTTGGCAATTATTGGCAAATTATTTAACCAGCTAAAAATACTTTATTCATACTCTTTACTAATTATATTAAAATTATCTTTACCTGTTATTTTATAGGGCAGTTCTTGCAAATTTGCCGGGTTTAATGCAGCTGGTGGTGATAATAGTTTTATTGCCATGCAATAGGCAAACGAAAGAGTTTTAAACCTGCCTTAATTATCTCCAAGTTGTTTTCTAGGTAGAAGAAGCTCTGCTACAATGCTGACGTATGACACGCAATAATTTTCTGTATGTCATATCCTGTTAAATTGAGGAGAAAATATTTATAATGAAATTTACGTAAGTTGAGCACAAATTTATACTTCATGTTCATTATCTGAAAGTAATAAGAGGCCTTAACGGGTTAACAGCGTCTCGTATATTTCGGGCGGGTTTATTTGCTTGTAAAATATATGCTAATAGGTCTTGGGGTCTGCTAATTAATAATAAACTTAACATAACAAGACTCATCTGATTGTGTAATATATTCAGAACACAAGCATTATAAATGTTCTTTTTATGTTATTGCACGACAGGATTTGATTTTTGGGATAAATTAAATGAATATAATTGCGTACGGATTAGATAACGGCTTATGGTTCGACAAGTACTAATGATGTAGAATAAAATTATTTTAGCGTCTCTTTTATGAAGGGTTACTTCAATTAAACACAGAATTTTTCATTACGTTTATCCTGTTCCTTTTATTCGACTGTTTTTGTTTCCAAAATATGTATACAGGGGTAGATATTTATTACCATTAGATGCTAAATTGCCAGATCACCATATTGAGTTTAGAATGACGTCACATACCTTATCGTATTTTACTCATCACACCCTTTTATTGGATACCCATATCAAGGGAATTGTGAAGAAAAAGGTAATCCGCCATCATGTGGCGTCCGCCATATTGGGTTTAGAATGACGTCACACAGCTTATCGTATTCTACTCGTCAAACCCTTTCAATTGATACAAACGTCCAGGGGGTTATGAAGAAAAAGGTAATCCGCAATCTCGGGGCGTCCGCCATACTGGACTTAGAACAATTTTAGATATACTATATTGCATTGTCACCGGACTTACACGTGTACAAAATTTCAAAACACTAGCTTAATTAGAACTAGTCAAAATTTTGATTGCAATATTTGACCTAAACATACTAACAAACATACATACAAGCATACTAACAGGTTAAATTAAATGAAAGCTCGTAAAAACGGCACACCTTGAAAGAATAAAACCGTTGCTGTCACTATACAGGGTTAGTCACAAAGAATACTAATTTTTTTATTTTAAATGGAAAGTTCTGTAAATTTTTGAAGATTCAAATTATCCCTTAGAAGAGAAATTTAATGATTTAGGGTTGAGTAGATGACAAATAGACAGTTGTCAAATCTTTATTCGTTAAAAACGAAAATTTAGGATGGTAGCTTTAACTGAAAGAGAAAAAATTGAGATTTTAATGATGATTGGTTTTCAGTTATATGAAAGACAAGATTTACTCATTTTAAAGTAGTTTTCTTCAGCTTAAGAGCCCTATTTTCTTGCGTGTGGGTACGTCTTCCGAGTCCTTATTCAATGTTCTAAAATAGAAAATAAATCATTCTGCAAATCATGCAAACAACAAAGAGTTTTAACTTTATTAAACTTGACATAAATGTTGTAGATAAATTCTACCAACTATCCTGGATGCCCTTGTTTTCTACGAAGTATATATACAATGTACAAATAAAAATAAAAAGAAATAGCGTTACGGGAAGCAATGAAAACAATTTTCACTGTTCAATTTACCCCGAAATTGATTGCGATGTTTATTTTGTCGTGTATATTCTATACATTTTACATATTTATGGAATTTTTAAAAATATGTATTGGTGACGCTTTTACAATTCTATATTTCCGTATATTGTTTAAAATGCCGTCTAAATTTTCTGAAAAAATCTAACATTTACAGTTTACACTTTCTTTAGAAACTTTAAATTAATAGTAGATAAAAATCGCTCAAAAAAATTGCACTTTTAAACAATTTTATAAAAATTATGGCAATCAAAATTTAATAAATTTTATTACTATCAATTAAATTACGATTTTTGAAAGTATAATGCGATGGATAAAATATACGATTATGACAGTAATTTTGTATTGTTGTTTGATTTATACATTATATCATCATAGTGATCTTGTACGTGTTAAATGTGTTAAAACGTATCACGCATAAAACAAAAGGGGGTAAAGACAAATCGTTATTTTATCTATGACACGCACAATGTAGGTAAACGTGGGTAAAATGTAAAAATTTAGCAGATATAAAAATTTCTGACAGTTTGAGATTATTACATGTTAATACAATAGGAAATATCCGGGAACATTTTTTTTTCGTAAAAAACCTTGGCTAGTATTTTTGTACTTACTAAGTTAAAGAAATAAACTACATCAAGAAATAGAAAGGAAGTTATTGGATTTTTGTTCGAATAATGGCATAATCTAAAAATAAAGAGATCTCAGCACCGAAGAAAAAGTTTGCATTTTCCGTAGGAGAAATTAAATTTCCTTTCATCTCATAAATCTTCTGTGTTGGTTCTAAATATTGTGTACGGAAAAACTAACGACGTATAATTTTCTAAGTTCTCGTGCTCGCTTTCCTCGTAAATTTTGGTTTAAGTTGGACGCCTGAAGGTGCAATAAAAATGATTGCGTAAAATTTGATATTAAATTGTGGTTTGCTGATAGCGGTACAGATAGGAAGAAAGTTTTTAAAATAATGTTTCAGAAGATTCATTACTTTATATATATATATATATATATATATATATATATATATATATATATATATATATATATATATATATACATATATACAGTGCTTTTTTAACTTGGGACATGGGATTTGCATGGTAAATTTTACACCCCATGTTAACTTTTGTTGTATTCGGAAACAAAAGAGGAAATTCATCAGAGGTTATTCAAATCGTTAGAAGACACTACAGCGACTTATTTTTACCAGTAAGGTTATCAAAGATGTAAAAAGTAAGTTCTTTTTTCGTAAAACAATTTTATTAACCTCAGTATGTGATATTTGATTTTGACAGTTCCATGCATTGTTTAAATTAATTTGTATCTGTAATTTATCGTCAAAAAATAATAGATTTGCCTGAAATTGGTATGGAATTGCTGAAAAAAAAAGTTAAACGCGAATTGAAGACCCTAAAATATATACCTGCCTAGATTTGGCCCAACATTTTTAGTAGAACAAAAGCTAACTGCTAATGCAAATCTCGTGTCCCGAAATAAAAAAGGCACTGTGTATGTATATATAATAGAATAATGGAACCTTTGAAGCATTATTTTAAAAACCTTTTAATATAAACTTTCCTATATATTGTAATATATCTGTAATATATATTTCGAAAACTGTTGAAATATCCTACCAACTGCGCCACTTAAAAGATTTTGGCTGTAAGGGCCTTTTTGGAAACTTTAGTTTTCATGAAAAAAATAGACTACAACATTTAGTTTCCAAATCCAGACTGAAGTTATATTGAACATTACAATTATTGTCAACTGCTGATCGTAGCACTTACATGGTTTGATATATATATATATATATATATATATATATATATATATATATATATATATATATATATATATATATATATATATATATATATATATATTTATATATGTATATATATATATATATATATATATATATATATAGATATATATATATATATATATATATATATATATATATATATATATATATATATATATATATATATATATATATATATATATTCTGTTTTGGAAAGGTATGCAAATAGGATTTTTGTTAAAAAACCTAAGTAAAACTATAGGTACAACAGCAGATTTAAATACAGCACTTAGGTATTAGTTAAATAGCATGTTGAACCTTTGAAGTTATTTTTATTAAGGAAAAGCTATAAAATAAAATTAATTTGTTACGTCTTTAAGAATAGTGTTTTCCGCGGGTTATGTAATGTTTTCGCTGGGGAAAAAACAAAATTCCTATTCAGTCATAAATTTTATTATATCTTGGATCCTAATATTATGTGTTCACGGAAAAACTAACAACGTTCAATTTTCGACGTTTTCGTGTCTGCTGAGCTCGTAAATTAAGTTAAAGTTGGCCGCTCTAACTGACATGGCTAAATTATTGCTTTATAATTTAATAATGCTTTAGATTTTAGTAAAAAATGAAAAACAATCGTTTTTTTTATCTTATTAACACAGTTAAAACTGTTCTATTTAAGTAAGTTTAATCAAGTATTTTCCCAAAAAAAATTATTTTGTTACATTAAAACGATGTTAACTTAAATTTGTTTAAAAATTTATTCATTGTAATTATTTTTGAGCAATGCAAATATTAGATACAGATTTAATCTGAAATTTATTTCTTTGTTCATAGCCAGTACCATCGCTTATATTTATGTTTATCCATTTTATTTCCACGTAACCCTCCGTATATTATCGGGTATTAACTGGCAGTAAATCATCGTAATTTATTTTTCATAATCGCTTAACTGGGTAATTTCAAATGTTGTATTTTTATTTATTTTTGTCATTAAAAATGCTTAAAATTATTGCTTTTCGTATGAAATTGTGCACAGGAATTTTAAATTTGTTGGTTTTAGTTATTAAGCAGATAGAAATCTAAACAAGCACGTTCTTATACCATCAAAAAAACTTTTCAATCAGAACTTATCGTCGGTAATTTATTAACGGTTTTAATGAACTTTTTGTAATCGAAATATCTTTAGTTTCGCCCCTCTACAGTACAGTCCCACAAAATGCTGCTGTCAAAACTTTTTTTAAATCTACTCGGGCGTTTTAGTGAATAATTTTTGTTTAATTAATGTTTATCGAACTTGAGAAACAACATTAACTAACTTGGTAAACCAAGCTTATATTTTTTAAATTACATTCATAATTCCAATACTTTTTTTTGCCTCTTTTCGCCTGCGAAATAATCAACGCAGGAGGGCCAGAGGTTTAATTCCCTTTCAAGTAAGCCCAATGTTGTCTCTGTAATGATATTCCTAATAAACCTATAAACATGCTTGTGGTAAAAAAATATATAAATATAAAAAAACATAATTATTAGGAAATCTGCTGTGCTTTCGAGGGTACATTTTTATCATGTCGTAAAAGGTCCAGAAAAATTAAATTTCTTTTCATGTTATAAATTTTATCTGCTGGATCCTTACATTATGTGTTAACCGAAAAACTAACGACATATAATTTTTGAGGTTTTGTGCCGAATTGGTCGTAAATTGTGGTTTAACTAGGTTGCCCAAGCTGGTATAGTAATTCTCTTTTCAAATTTTATGTCTAATAATATTTTCTCTACTAGCGGAGCTCATAAAATAAGCGAGTTAATGGACAAAGCACTAAAAAAACTTAGGGTACAGGTTTCTATCTGGTTAAGAGACACGTGACAACTATCAAATTACTTTGGGGGGCGTCTGTAACAACTATTAGATCCTTGTATAGTGAAAAAAGCTTAATTGTTCCTTTGTATGCTGACAATTCCTCTAAAGACGAAATTCAGTTTTTCCTATTGACGTGTGCTAAGTCAAAAGAGAAGGATCTCATAGAGCCTTCTTGTGAAACCAGCCTAAGGCCATTAGAACAGAAAATGGAGAAAAAGACATTAACCTGCTTTCTTTTGAGCAAAAACCTTGCTAAGACTAAAGTGTGTGAGAGAGAGAGCATAATAATTTTGATGAATTGGGTAAAGAGACAAAGTCTAAAATTAACGCGACTCTGCTAAGATTTCTTTGAAGAGTAGGCAAACTGAGAATTAAAATGCAGATGAGCCTCGTATACAGGGATTTCCGTGTCACAAATTTTGCATTTACGGAAATTTATCGATGATTTTATTACAGTTTTTAATATGTATTTTCGGACATAAATTTTTACACAATCCACTGATTAACACATATTTTGCCTTCAAGATAAAAATAGAAGTATTATAGAGCTCCCTTACCTGAATGTATTTTAGGACTATTAGTAACTCCCAGTTAGTTCGCATTTCCTATAAAATTACTAAGAGATATTTTATTACCTAGGAAGCAAGACCCCACACCTATATCTTCGAAAATATGTAGTTTTACTACTTTAGGAACGCATTTCCTGAAGAGTTGAAGATGCATAAAATAAGAAAATTCAAATTATTTGTTTCAGTCATTCGAAAACATTCGATTTTGATTGGTGTTAGAACTGTGCTAAAAGTGCTTATAGCAATATCATACTGTCTACTTAGTGTAATGGTAATCCCGGTAACTTTTATTACGTTTTTGGTGTGTTACTCCCCTGGGATAAGGGAAAAGGTATTTCTCAGAATCTTTGTGAAATATGTCAACTCTACTTCGGAATTTCCGTACTGCATCAAGACAAGCCATGGGCTCCACATGTATTTTGTAGAACTTGTGCTAAATACTTATGTACGTGGAAAGCGCACCAGTGACACAGTTTGCCAATTGATGTGCCAATGATATGGGCAGACCAATCAGGTATTTCGCCATCGTCATGATGATTTTGTGGACGTTTACACCATATATTCTGATTTAGTGTACTGTTATAACATTGAAACGTGTTTTTACATCTCTGGGAATAGAACATAATTTACAGCATTGGAGACTATCTATAGACTCCTCTAAAACAAGTCTTAAGGCTGTGCTTCTACACAACGGTAACGCTTATCCATCTATTCCGGTGGGTTATGCCGTCTTGATGAGAAAAACTTATGAAAAGTTGAGGACACTGTTGCAAAAAATTAACACAATGGAACATTTGTGCTGACTTTAAAGTGATTGCAATACTTATGGAGATGCAACAAGGGTATACAAAATATTGCTGCTTGCTCTGTTTCTGCGATTGTAGCGAGACAGTGAACCATTATGTTAAAAAAGACTGGCTGCCAAGATCATGTTTTCAACCAAGGACTTAAAACATAGAGTGACCCCCTTTGGTGAATCAACAAAAAATTCTTATACCTTTTCTTCACATTACGTCAGGTTTGATGAAAAACTTTGTGAAAGAAATGAATTGCTAAGATTCCAATATCTCGGAGCAAGGTTTCCTAAGTTAAGTGAGGCTAAAATAAAAGGAGGAATATTTATTGGTCTTCAAATCAACGATGTAATAAAGATGTCAACTTTGAGGATAAATTAAACATGGTCGAAAAAAGAAACAGAAGGGCTGGCAACTACAAAACATTAGTGGAAGACATACTGGAGGCATTCAGACTAGCGGGTTGCAAGATGTCATTAAAAGTTTACATAATGCACTTGCATTTAGATTTTTTCCACCAAGTATGGGTGATGTCAGTGACGAACATGGAGAACGGTTTCATCAAGATGTTTCAGGGATGGAACGTCATTACCAGGGCCAGTGGAATCCTGTCAAGCTAGCAGACTATTATTGTAGGACTCAGTGTCGGACTGGCGTTATTTGGCCCACCGGGCAAAACTTGAAAGTGGTCTACTTCCCACCTCAACCTTTACTTTCTTATTACAATGTTATCGTAGACTATTCAATCTTTTATAATAAAAAACAAAAGAAAACATGTAATCTTTATTTATAAATTATTGTAAAACAAAGATGTAAAATAAAAACATGTATTAATGGAAACAACCAAAAAAACTATAATCTAATAAAACAGCATAATTTTCTTTAAAATTTCATTGCCGAGTTAAATTACAAAAATAAAGAAAGCGAAAATCATAAAAAAGAACTAAGCTAACCTAGAATAAAATAGATAAACAAAAATATTACGTATAGTACTCGTATGGTATAAATTTAAATTATTTAATTTTATTTTTTAACCTAAATTAATTAAGCTGAGCTGAGCAGAGCTTAGACTTCAGTTACTTTATTTAAATAAGTAAAATTATTTACAGTTTTTGAAAATGTCCATATTGGTTTGGCCCACCAAAGCATTTGGCCCACCGGGCATTTAGCCCGGTTGCCCGGTAGGCCAGTCCGACACTGGACTAGGACTTTAAGGAGAGAAGCAGTAAATGTTATTTATAAACGAAAATCTCAGAGTCAAAAATATTTTAGTTTATAATTCACAATAAATGTATTTTTATATTGCAAAATTTTGTTTTCACACATCCCTCAAAAAATTGAACCAACTTTAAATAATGTTTATGATATACCTATTTTATACAAAGGATTCTTTCAAAATGAGTTAAAGTAGCTTGAGAGATCCGACAAAAATTTCACTTTGTTGACCAGTGATTAAACCAGCTAGTACCGGAATATATTTCTTCATCATGTATTTTAACAGCTTTTCCTCGTTAGGTTTTTACTACGTTAAAAGTTTGTCAACGTTATTAAAGTTTAAAAAAACACTCTTGCTGTTTTTCACCTCAGTATGACACATTTTGCATGAAAGCCTTTTGTTCGAGCTGAAAATAAATGAATCCGAACGAAGGGCTATTAGTCCGTAAAAATGTAATATTTCATTTCAAATCCAAAATTTGAATTTAAATTATAATTTTACAATAATTCCAAGTCACGCTAAGACGAATTCAAGACGTAAAAATATGTATTTTTAAAGACATGTAAATTCTTGGGAATATAAAATTTTATATTGACTGAAGATTTAAGTTGGTGGATAAGAGATATTTTTTAATTAAAGAAGAACGTTTTTAAGGGGTTTTAGCCGGAGGGGGTGTTATTATCTAGATTTTATTGAAGAGAATTTTAATATAAAATTCTTTTATTGTCATACCTCTACATAATGATTTTATAAAGTACTTGGATAAATTATTTTAAAAAATGAAAGAAAATGCCAATGTGTGTGTTGTTTTATAGGAACAAAGAAATTAAAAATTATTAAAACTATGGCATCATGCATCATATTAAAATTTCATAACATCAGTTATCTATTTAGGTAATCGTTTTACGCCCCCAAAACATGATATATAATGTCATAACCTTTTTAAAGGTTATGACAATCAATAAATGGCGCTTTACATCGGAAATTCATGCCTTCCTTACAATATTACTTACCATTAAAATTGAGGTTTAATATGTATGTCTGATAGAAATCGCCTCCATCGTACTGGGTCATAGCTGGGCATACACCCTGTTGATCATAGTCGACGCATATGTCTCTGTAAAGTCTGTCCAATGCCAGTGCAAATGCATATACTGCATCTACAACGAATTGGACTTTACTTTCTTGTTCGTATCTGAAACCAAAAATTACACGACTGTCAAAAATCCTAATAAAACTTTTAATAATACAAATAATTAGGCAATATTCATTGAAAGCCGCTTTAGATTGGAAGATACAGTGAATTACACAACGAAAAAATTATTTGTTACCGTGATTTATTTTTTATGAATTTCCAAATAAAATCTTTGGTTAAACATTGATAAGTTATATAGTCTTGGAATCTCCAAGACAATTTGCTGCAGAAGTTGTCTTTCTTCTGAAAAAAAAATTCGGTCAAGTTATACTTGCACAATTAGTGTTTTTCTACATTTTCCAATTTACCCTCTGAAATTAACCCTCAGAATCAAAATTCAGCTTTTTATACTTCACGTTTATAATTGGATCGCCACACTCTATCTCTGTGCTAAATTTTAAATTCTTACGTCGAATAGTTTCAAAGAAAATCGCCCGTGACAGACGGATGGACGGACACTGAAGTGATTTCATAAGTGTTCCGTTTTACTAATTTTAGCACTAAAGATATTATGTAACCCTAAAAATTTTTGTCAGTTGCCTGTTATCATCTTACTTTTTCAGAATGCACATCAATTTGTTCGTAAATTTTTCGTGAAACAGGTCCATGAAAATATTTTATCGCAGATGCATCATATAAAGAGCCATGCTATTTGCCGCAGGTACACGGTTTATCAATTTATATGACAAATGACCTGGTTTACACTTGAAAGCTCAAGATACTTCATGCATTGTTGTAGTTAATTTCGTTTGTTACAAATTGGTGTATTCTTAGTACACAGCGATTTGTCAGTTGCTACGCGCACTGCAATCAATCAAATAAAAAAGCAACGACGTGCAATGAATGTCAGAAAATGCTTTTAATTTTATTCTTGTGACTATTTTTCACCTGCAAATTTTATATAAGCTCTAGCCGCAAGCAATACATGTGTAGTTTTTACAAAATACGATGCCCTAGGGCAGTGGTTACCAACTGGTGGTATATTTGGAGTGCTACGCAGAAGCAGAAAACAAAAGTATTAGGTTAAAACTTATCATTACGCCTCCTGATAAAGACATTTTATTTAGTGTTGGCAAATTGTATTTGCTATTTATTAATAACCATTACATATCTACAGCGTGTCCAGAAACCATCTTAACAGAGAAAAAAGGTTTTTATTTTTGACTCTTCGGAAAGAAGATATTCTTCATAAAAAGTTCTGCTTGTTGAGAAAATAACACTTCAATCAAAAATTTTGACCCAGCATATACGGGGTGTCAGAAAAAGTAAAAACGATACATGCTGTAGAAGGAAACCTATCTTTAATTTTAATTGCAAAATACAAAAACGTAAGAAAATGTCGCGCAGAGCTGAAGAATTTTTTTTGTAAAAAAAGTGTCTTAAAATAGATACAGAATTTTTAAATAAAATTACCAAAATAATTAGTGATACATAGGAAATTTTGCGCCAAGTGCTCCAAGCCTTCTTCGCATGCACCAGAACTGCGCGCGCATAAGTGACCTGTTTAGTAGCTGTTTTGTAGTTGTTTAGGAGCTGTTTCCAGAAACAGGGTCTGTTTTTAGCTGTTTTGTATCTGTTTAGGAGCTGTTTTCAGAAACGAAACAGTCACCTCTTTAGAAGCACTTTTGTAGTTGTTTAGGAGCTGCTTCCAGAAACAGGGTCTGTTTTTGGCTGTTTTGTATCTGTTTAGGAGCTGTTTTCAGAAACGAAACAGTCACCTCTTTAGAAGCACTTTTGTAGTTGTTTAGGAGCTGCTTCCAGAAACAGGGTCTGTTTTTAGCTGTTTTGTATCTGTTTAGGAGCTGTTTTCAGAAACGAAACAGTCACCTCTTTAGAAGCACTTTTGTAGTTGTTTAGGAGCTGCTTCCAGAAACAGGGTCTGTTTTTAGCTGTTTTGTATCTGTTTAGGAGCTGTTTTCAGAAACGAAACAGTCACCTCTTTAGAAGCACTTTTGTAGTTGTTTAGGAGCTGCTTCCAGAAACAGGGTCTGTTTTTAGCTGTTTTGTATCTGTTTAGGAGCTGTTTTCAGAAACGAAACAGTCACCTCTTTAGAAGCACTTTTGTAGTTGTTTAGGAGCTGCTTCCAGAAACAGGGTCTGTTTTTAGCTGTTTTGTATCTGTTTAGGAGCTGTTTTCAGAAACGAAACAGTCACCTCTTTAGAAGCACTTTTGTAGTTGTTTAGGAGCTGCTTCCAGAAACAGGGTCTGTTTTTAGCTGTTTTGTATCTGTTTAGGAGCTGTTTTCAGAAACGAAACAGTCACCTCTTTAGAAGCACTTTTGTAGTTGTTTAGGAGCTGCTTCCAGAAACAGGGTCTGTTTTTGGCTGTTTTGTATCTGTTTAGGAGCTGTTTTCAGTAAAGGCAAAAATAAAAAAGTTTCCCATCTGTTAAGATGGTTTCTGGACACGCTGTATAAACGGCTTTATTTAGTTTTATGGTTTATTTTCTGTATTTTGATTTATTTATACTTAAATACATTTTGTAAAGTTATTTACATGTATGTAGCATTTTTTTGACCCCCTCAAAACGTTATAACATATTCAGTGATACGTCATGACCTTACAAAATTCTCAGGTGGTACTCAATTATAAAAATATTGGGAATCACTACTCTAGGGAATCCTATGAATCAAATTCTTTAAATCCCGATTTTATTTGCTTTACCAAAACACATGAATTAAAGCAAGCTTGAGGAAATGACAGTAAATTAGTTTCCCTCAGCATTTCCTCGAATTTTAGAAATTTGTTTGGATAAAATTTCCTTAAAATATCGCTCCATTTGTCTGCGCTTTAAATAATGTTCGTTATAGACATTTATAACCAATCAGTTTTTCACTTTGGCGTCCTGTTTTATTCTAACCTTTTTTTAATTAAATTATTTGGTTTGAATTTATATTAGTTAACTCTGAATAGGAAACACACTAATATAATTTAATGAAAGTGATAAAAACTATCTTTCCTATAGTTGAGTAGCTGTAAATTTAGTAAAATGTAAGCTTAATGTGCTGAGTTTACTTTATTTGTCTGCCCAAAAAAGATCATTCTCTATTCCAGGGTTTAAGTCATCATCGTAGCACAGTTTATAGAGCTGTAATGTTACAACAAAATAAGAAGTGCACACTCGGCATACACGTTACCACGTAGTCACATTTCCCTGTCTTGTAAGTTTATAGCGCTATAAAGTTCGTTGGAAACATCACCCTAAGGAACCTGACCATCGCCATTTTTCTTTATTATTTTTACTTTTAAACGTAGTACATTATTATTTTAAATTTGACAGAGCTATGCCGCCATTGCGACGTACTATACACCGAAACAGTGTTATTGCCATAGAAAACAATATCGTTATTATTCAAAGAGGAATACATAAATTCCAAGATGCTTGATATCGTAATTTGCATTCAGTTTAGTGCTTTCATGAAATTAGGAAGTCATCAAATTACCGGCGGCGCTAACCTGTTAAACTTTGCATGCAAAAACAGCTTTGTTAACGAACTAACACTTGCTTGCAAATAAATCCTAAAAAATATGAAGCTTAGGACACTTAACAATTTTTTAACTGCTTGAGATCAGCAGCTAAGAAGCTTGGTTTTCTCTTTCGAGCCAGAAAATATTTCTCCCCTTCCAACTTACACATTCTCTATGTGTCCCAAATAAGACCTAACCTAGAGTACTGCGTCCACATCTGGGGAGCGGCATCACCTTCAAGCTTAACACCCTTGACTATATTCACAAGAGAGCCATTTGACTCATCAGTTATCCAGCCTTGACAATCATTTTTCATTTAATTTTTCTTGCTCATCGCCGCGTTGTTGGAGATTTATCCCTTTTCTACAGATACTTCCACGGATTTTGCTCCATAAAACTTGCCGCTATAATTCTCCTCTTGACTGTTCCTAACAGAACAACAAGAGGCGCGTTACGTATGCATCCCTTTATAGTCCACCTGTAAAAGTCTAGAACATTTTTCAACACTTCTCTCGCTCATTGATACCTAGGGTATCCCGATTATGGAACAGATTGCCTGCAGATGTTTTCCCTTCTCCTCCCAACTTCCAATCATTTAAATCCCGTGTCAATAGATTACATTTCCCTTCTCTTCAGCTTTTTTTTTGATAGGGGATTTCACCATATGTGTTACTTCCATATCTTTAAAAAAAAACCGATAGAAGACGCAAGTCGACCTCATAAAGACTGTAATGAAAAGGGTAAGTTAGATAATATACAAAGTAAGAAAATTTAAACTGAAGGCAATTTCCCATAAAAAAAGTCCTGGGTCCTTTGGTAATTCTGTTATTGTGCCATCCACATCGTTTTAGGATAAGGCGAAGGAAAATACAAAATTTATATTATTGCCTTTACGGAGCGATTCGCAAGCTTACGGATCAATTTTCTTTAAAAGAAGGGAAGATCTCGATATCAGATTAGCTCAATTTAAAATGTTTTCAGTCTAAATTTAACCGCGATGAATATACACACGTATGCAGACTTAAACAACTATTTTTCTATCTTTTTTTTTAATACGATCTCTTATGGACACACAACAGAATCTTAAATTAAGCTCTAGAATACTCTCAAAAATTTGCACGACGTCTGCAGTAACATGAAATCGAAATAAAAGTACAACTTTTATATTAAAGAAGTGTAAACTGAGCATACACTTTGTTAAAATTAAAAAATAAAACTCTTGCAACAAATTCATAGACAGACAGACAAGGTCTTATATTTTCAGCAGATTTCAAAAGAACTGCATATATATTCAAAAATAATAATAGTTTTGTTTCATTTGGAATTTTCCTTTTATGTTAGGCTAAAAAAACATATACCTCACTACGTAATATAAGGTAAAAAAAGTCCTCAAAGTGTCATTGGATCAATCACACACATGTGTTCAATTATTACTCTTGAAGGGTAACATAGGTAACTGTCTAAGTTCTGATGTTTTTATTTTTCAGAAAATTAAATATTATTATGGTAATCACGGCAGAACAAAAAGCTTTTATAATCGAAAGTTACTTTAGAAATGGCAGAAGGGTTGATGACCAGTGGGTTTATTCAACACGGGACGTCAATCAGGATTTTCAAACAAAATTTCCACATATGGTTTTGACTAGATCTGCGACTTTGTTTAGAGAAACACTAAGTGTAAATAGAAAGGAAGGCGGTGGGAGACCCAAAGTACGCACTGCGCAAAAAGTAGAAGAATTGAGGCAAATTGTTAATGACAACCCACAAACCCCTATTCGGCGTTTAAGCCTGCAAGTAAATGTATCCTACGGAACATGCAATACAATCCTGAAATATGACCTGTATATGCACGCTTATCGTCTAAGCTAAGTCTAAGAATTAGCTTTGTTCGCGGAGACGATCCGTGACCAGTCCGTAACCTGTACAAGTTAAATAATCCCAAACATTTATGCGCATGTGCGATCCGAAACCGATCAGGAATTGACAAATCTCCGCGAACGTTTTTGGTGAACGTGCTTGTCCGGAACATCTGCGAATCACTGAACCTTAACATATTTTATTATTTTGAATTAAATTTTTAGACTGAACAACCTAATTTAACATTATGTAATGATTAAAATTGCCATAAAGACATATTTGTTCTGTTATGAGTTATGAGTAATTTTAAATACAAGAATAATTGAATATACTAGAGCATATTATTATATACCAATTTATATCTACCTTTATACAACTAACAGCATATGAAATTTAACTGTTCGTTATCGCAAAATACAGCGCGCCCAAAATTAAACGACAATTTTCAAACAAATTCCACACTGCACTTGCGCGGACAAATAATTCATCCCATAATCCTCGGATCATTTTGACTGGTTACGGATGTGTCCTGAACTTGTTCTCGCATCACCGCGAACGCCAAATTTATTGTCAAAATCAGTGATTTTCTGCACCGCGAACGCAAATAATCGCAAAGCGCACGCGCACTTGTCACGGACTAGTTCCGGATCGTCTCCGCGAACAAAGCTATTATTACCAAACGACAAGGCGCAGTGAATAAAATTTTCATAGTGGTTTATGGGTAATTTTCATAATAATGAAATTTTGTAAAAACATTAGACGATGAAGAGATGCGACAAGACTACTTCCAGCAGGACGGCGCACCATTCACGTAACTCTTGAACATTTAATTTTTTTCGAAGAATTTTTCGACAACCGAACCACGGTCCTGCGATCTCATGCCGTGCGACTTTTTATGGCCTCATTTAAAAAACTTGGTTTTCAAAACCCCATGTGAAAATTTAGAAGACCTACGGGCTAGAATTACAAATAAATTTCAGGAGATTAACAACTCCCCCAAGTGCTCACCAATGATTGTGATGCTGTAAAAAAGATTTAGGTTCTTAGTTGTATATGCATTTTTTAAAGTCATGCAATGGCAATAACAATAATGTAATTTTCTTAAAAATAAAAACTCCAGAGCGTGACATTTTGATTTTTTATTCACCCATACCTTTTAACTATGTTACCTTTCAAGAGTAATAATTCAAGACATGCGTGGAACGTTTTTTTTTGATCTTACGGTATATCTACTTTTGCCATTTTATAATCCTATTAACTATAAAATTTAAAATGAAAATGTTACATTTTTTAAAGAAACTCTTTACTTCATTTAAACACATTGTCGATTTTTCGTTCAGTTTTGCTATTATTTTAGTCGTAACGGTATGAGATTGAACCATCGCATCGATCTCATCAACTGAAATAATTATGTTGTCGTGGTGGCATCTGGACGTGCATAATTGAATGCCCAAAATCCCAAGCATATCTGTTAAACTGCTGCCTTGTATATGGAGATAATAATGCCACTTAATTTGATGGTTTTGGAGAATCGAAGGACCCAGAAACGCTGTTATACATGACCTGTGATTAAAAGAAAGTATTTATGGAATGCTAGAATTTCCATTTCTTATTCTCTGGAAAATGGGCATTATTTACTCACCTGCTTTCTTGCTTGCTTTGTCTCATTTTTTGAAAATATTTAATTGTTTATATTGTAAGCTGCTCCCACTGTTTCTAAATATTTAATAACATTTTTTAAAGACTTATATATAAAGTCCCATACTTTCAAATGATATAAAATGTATCTAATATTAAAAGTTTATAGTCTTCTATGGCATAAAAGCTGAAGTGTTAAGGACTGTCTATAAAGCAGAAAAAGAGTCGGGAAAGCTTTATAAAACTAAAATTAATTTACTGGCAAACGCCGAAACCCCGCCGTTTTTCCTTGTAAGAAAGAGGCATATAAAATTCGCTGGGGGCAAGAGAAATGTTCCTCATTTGAAATAGATAAGGTTAAAGACCCAAAATAAAAATTTCGGAAGCTTTAAATAAACTGCTGGCCAATTCAAGCGGGACAAACTAAATTTTTGATAAAATTTAGAGTGGAATATTTTCGAAACGAAAAAAAATTTTGATTTAACTTTTTCAGTATGTAATTGAATAGTTCTTCTAGTTTTTATACTTTAAGGCACTATTGCTAGCAGTCGCTGCAACTCTATTTTACAGGGTGTTAAGTGAAACCCTGACTTTTTTGGAAAAGTTTTCCAGTTCCGAGAATCTAGGAAGAATTTTTTTTGAATTTTCTTTTCATACTAAAATGATCCATGGTCAAATACAAAAAAACAATTTCTCCGGATTTTCTCTATTTTCATTTGTTTTCCGTATACAGGGGTTAGTCGAAATTATCGACTTCTTCTTACAAAGGAACCCCTAATTTGGCCGTTTATTCACAAAAAGCGAAAGACCAAGTAAATTTGTAGTTTGAAGTAGTCCAGCTAACAAAATTAATACAAATTTTTGTACAGGGTGTAGCAAGTTTGGATCACGGGCTAGTAAATTATTATTTTTTAATTTCTACTACTTTTTCCTAAGTTAACTATTAATTATCACGTGCTACGTTAAAGGGTTAAAATTTGTTAGGTCCGATAACAGTACTGGATAGAAAGATCCTTTTTGCCCAAACGGGTTTTTCATTTTTTGTCTAGTCCCATTTTTAGTGATTAAACGGCTCGCATTTTGAACCTAACTTTTTGCAATTGCATCCATGAACGATTGAAGTGAGAGTGCTTTTTTGGTGGTACATAATGAATGTTTTATCCAACCAAAAAACATGTAGTGGCCAAACAGCTAATGATGCTTATTCGAATAATTTTTTAGCATTATACAGGGTTGCAAAAAATATACCACCTATACTTTGCAGGTGGATTTCTGTTAATTTAGCGGCGTTTCTATTTCTTAGTCAAAAGATCTAGTAGGCCAAAAAATAAAACATTTTCTTTGCTATTGACAGTTACCAAGGCAACAAAGTATTCTTCTTTGAATTGGTGCGTTATTATCCTTTATAATGGCTCGATTAAGTGCAAAAGAACAAGCTAATTATTGTTTGCGTTTACTACAAGATGGGGTAAAAATTAGTATTATTGCGGATATGTACGGGGTTGGGCGAAGTACAATATCTCGACTGCGTCAACGCTTCCACGAAACGGGAAGTGCAAACTATCGTTATGGGGGAGGTCGCCAAAAGAAAGTCGGCATTGCAGATGAAAGATGGTTGGTTAGAGAGGCTCGTCGAAGGCGAAAAATTCCATCAGAGAAAATTAACCAGGAGTTCAGAGCAAGAACACACATTCGTGTGAGCAATAGGACCATTAGAAGAACTTTAAACAATAATAACTTAAGGTGAGTTACTTCAAATGAGATCTTATTTTTTGTACCAATATTTTTAGTGTTTCATTTTAGTAAGTCGGCTATTATAATATCGACGTCAGCTGAGGCGTGAATCTTGGATTTTGCGCACCGATATTATAAATGTAAACTTGAACTAAGTTGTTCATAAATTAAAGTTTTGATAGGCGACCCTAAACACATTATTTGTGCTTGCAGCGTAATGTTCCTTAGTTCTTCCCTAGAACTAACGTTATGAAAATTGACCTAATTTTGCATTTTAGTATAATAAAAGCTACTGTTGGCTTATTTATTGGTTCATTCCCTACACCTATACTACAGATTTTTAAGCCAAAATTTTAATTTTAGAGCTCGGCGACGTGCTAAATGTGTGCGACTTCTACCACAGCATAGGCGAAGACGTCTCCAGTGGGCATATGAACATCGCAATTGGCCATTAGATAACTGGGAAAACTGCATGTTTGTAGACGAGTCAAGATTTAATTTAATTCACTCGGACGGCAGAATATTAGTTTGGCGTGAACGTGGCGAACGGTATATGGAGGAGAATATGGCTCCTCAGGAACCTTTTGGTGGTGGAGGCGTTACTGTTTGGGGTGGTGTAATGTTTAATGGCAAAACGGAACTTTTTTTAACATTGGAGCCCATTAACGGTCAGGTATATAGGGACGAAATTTTAAGCAATATCGTTCTACCATTTGCAAACAATTTTGGGAACGATTTTGTGCTAATTGACGATAACGCCAGACCTCATAGAGCACGCATTGTGCAAGAGTTTTTGGAAGCTAATAATATTACCAGGATGGTCTGGCCTGCAAAATCACCAGACATGAATATTATCGAACACGTCTGGTCTAAATTGAAATTATTGGTAAGTTCTAGGGAAGATCCTCCTCAGACTCTAGAACAACTTGCAGACGCCATTGTTCAGGAGTGGGAAAATATTCAGCAAGAATTTGTCAATAATTTGGTAATAAGCATGCCTCGAAGATGCCAAGAGATAATAAATGTAAGGGGAGGTCCTACTAGGTATTAAGATTTGTTTTGTTTTCGTTAGTTGCAAGTTTTTATAATACCTTCAAGTAAAAAAAATGTTCTATAATTTAAAACGTTTTCTGTTTACCTATAAAAGTAACAACCAAAATTTACATTTTGGATCTCCTAAAGTAATGCCGGGAAAAATAACTACTAAATTTGAAAATTACGTATCTTTTCGAGTACTTTCAAAAGTAATTAAATCTTCTGAAATTTCTATACCTTCTAAAAACTACGCTATACAGAATTTTATAACTTGTTCAGTTGAATTCACTATCCATCTCCAATTTTTGACGAGAAAAATGTACTCCGTGACTATTAATTTAAGACACTTCTTATTAATTAAAATTTCTCAATGCCATGTACTGACTTTTTAGAGCAGTGGTAAAATATTTTTCTTTTATAATGAATAATCGAAGTTTACGAAAATCCAAAGATATCGAGAAACACGTGGCTTCTATTATAAGTAGTAACTTCTGCACAATCCTGTATAATGTGAAAAAGTTCCGAATGAATATTATTCTTTTTATCTGTATCGTTACTAGATTTTATTAATAATAAGTAGGACATTTTCTTTAATAATTATTAATATAGCAAAAAGGAACTTTATGAATACCTAAAGGACTCTAAAATCACATGATTTTCATATAAAATGTAGGTGATATGTTTTGGGCAAACGCGGACAAAAGCAGCGAATAAGCATCTTTAGCTCTATGGCCACGACACTTTTTTATTGGTTGGTTAAACCAATAAACGATGTCCACTTCAATAGTTCATGAATGCAATCGCAAAAAGTTAAGTTTTAAACGCAAGCCATTTGTATCACTAAAAATGGGACCAGACAAAAAAATTCAAAAACAGTTTCGGCAAAAAGTTCCAAGAAAATTGGGACTATATTCAATTAATTTGAAAATCACATGACTTCCATATAAAGTATAGGTGGTATATTTTTTGCAACCCTGTATAATGCTAAAAAATTCTTCGAATAAGCATCATTAGCTGTTTGGCCACTACATGTTTTTTGGTTGGATAAAACATTCATTATGTACCACCAAAAAAGCACTCTCACTTCAATCGTTCATGGATGCAATTGCAAAAAGTTAGGTTCAAAATGCGAGCCGTTTAATCACTAAAAATGGGACTAGACAAAAAATGAAAAACCCGTTTGGGCAAAAAGGATCTTTCTAACCAGTACTGTTATCGGACCTAACAAATTTTAACCCTTTAACGTAGCACGTGATAATTAATAGTTAACTTAGGAAAAAGTAGTAGAAATTAAAAAATAATAATTTACTAGCCCGTGATCCAAACTTGCTACACCCTGTACAAAAATTTGTATTAATTTTGTTAGCTGGACTACTTCAAACTACAAATTTACTTGGTCTTTCGCTTTTTGTGAATAAACGGCCAAATTAGGGGTTCCTTTGTAAGAAGAAGTCGATAATTTCGACTAACCCCTGTATACGGAAAACAAATGAAAATAGAGAAAATCCGGAGAAATTGTTTTTTTGTATTTGACCATGGATCATTTTAGTATGAAAAGAAAATTCAAAAAAAATTCTTCCTAGATTCTCGGAACTGGAAAACTTTTCCAAAAAAGTCAGGGTTTCACTTAACACCCTGTAAAATAGAGTTGCAGCGACTGCTAGCAATAGTGCCTTGAAGTATAAAAACTAGAAGAACTATTCAATTACATACTGAAAAAGTTAAATCAAAATCTTTTTTCGTTTCGAAAATATTCCACTCTAAATTTTATCAAAAATTTAGTTTGTCCCGCTTGAATTGGCCAGCAGTTTATATGAAAGGTATTTAATTTGATTATTTTATGCCAAAATTTATTACTAACAAGAACTAGTGATTTAAACCGACCAAATCTTATTGGTTGTTTTATCTTAAAATGGTAAAAATACAGGGTGAGTTTTTAAAGTGTACAAGGCGATAAGAAAACGGTTTAAAATATGTTCATGACATTTTGGTGAGTTAATAGTGAGATGGGAGGATATATTTAACATATTGTTGACATTTAGTCCCTCTCTCTATTTTGAGGAAGAGTAACTTTGGAATTTTAAATATAAGATGATGTACTTTCGGTTATAGAATTATGGCTAACTAAATTTTGATTGAATTTAAAAAAAAATTAACAATAAATCAAGTTTTCAGTCATTTATTTCAGAATTATTATTTTTACTTCAGTCAGTGGAGAATTTTGACGTTTTAACGATTATTTCTCAGCTTATTGCTTAATTAAACATGGAAGCGAATTTTAATGTGCAAGCTGATATGTTGTTAATTTTAGGAAAGTGTAGAAAAAACTATAGAGAAGCTGCGCCAGAGTGGGCGGAGAGGGTTTCCTAATAACCCGAAATCTTACATGGCATTTAAAAGGCTGGAATCCAGAAGTCGTACTACTGGCAGTCTGAAGACGAAACCACGAGTTTGGAAGCGAAATAAAAAGGACGAAAATAGGGCAGTTTAGAAGCGGTAGCTATTGACCTGCATGTAGGATTGTATAGGTATCAGACCGGAGATGCTGGAATGAGTTAAAAATTAGTTGTGACCATATTGCATTTGTAAAATTTTCATCCACACCACATTACACACCACTAAGAGCTATAAGGGCAAGACTTTGAAAATCGCGTTACATTTTGCAATTGGGTCACGAGACAAATGCAAGGAAATAACAAGTTCCTAATGAATGTTATATTTTCGGACGAAGCTACTTTCCATAATTGTAGGCAGGTAGTACTTTAAGTTACCCCTATCAGTAGAAATTTAATTTCTTTTTTTTTTGTTTGTTTTTTGTGTAGTCAAAAAATCCCCACTGGATGAGACCCCTGCCAAATCAACACCCCTGGTTAATTAATGTCTGGTGTGGTATAATCGGGGATAAAGTTATGGGTTCGCATTTCTTTGAGGGATATTTAAATGAAGAAATGTACACAGATTTTTTTAGAAACCAATTACCCCAATTATTAAATCAAAGTTTAAATTCTGACATGTGGTTTCAACAGGACGGAGCTCCACCCCATTGTGCAATACAGGCCCGTAATCATTTGAATGAAATATTTGAAAACAGGTGGATTGGATGACCTGCTCCGGTCAACTGGCCTGCTAGATCCCCGGATTTGACTCCCCTTGACTTTTTTATTGTGGGATTTTATAAAGGACAAAATGATGGCAACTGCATCTATAACTTTAGATGAAATCCGCTTTGCCCGCTTCTTAGTGACACCTGAAATGTTACAGCGGGTACGAAATTCATTTAGAAAAAGAGTGAGAAAGTGTTTGGAAGTCTAAGGGAAATTTCAAACAAGTTCTTAAGCATGACAGACAATAAATAAGTTTAAATTAAATGGTAAATATTTTTATAATGCCTGTTCCCTTTTATTTGGATATCCCTGTACACACACGTAATTTTAAATGTAGATTCGAATTTTCCAAACCAAAGTACATTATCCTATTTAAAATTCCAAAATTACCCACACCCCTTAAAATAGAGAGAAGGGTAAATGTCAAAAATATGTTTAAATATGTCATATATATGTCAATAAAATGTCATAAAAATATTTTAAACCATTTTCGTATTTAAAAAGCCTCTATAATATTAATTTTAAAATACCTGGAAATTGCCATTAAAAGTTCTAATTTCTTTCCAGATATTTAAAGTGCACCCGGTAAATTGCTTTTTAATTTTTAATTCTCCTTCAAAGAATTTTAAAAAGTTCAAGCTTAAAACTTTTCCTAAAGTCTTAATCGAACGTAGGTTGTTAATGGAAAACATTTCTGTCAGCTTGTCAATCAGCCTCTTATCTCTGGAGTTGTTTTTAACGGTTGGTATGCTAACAAATTTTGTTTTAAAGATCACCGTTTTTTTCAACTGGGACTGGTTTTGTGAAATTTGAAGTTCAATTTATTACAGTTTAAAATTGCTCAGCGCCTACACATAAATCTTGTGAAACATAAAAAGTGTTTTATTACCTTTAAAAACATGGAACTACGTTAAGCCCGAACCGATATTTACGCTATTTGTTTTTGAAAAGGTATCAGGATTTTAGCTCACACATAACTGTGGTTTATAAGCTTTTTGAAATTCCATTTCTGCATAGAGTTATTTTTGAAAATGAAAAATAAATTTTTCTCTTAATATTTGCTTTGTTAAACTAAAAAAATCATTCAAAATCCAACGATTCGTCATTATTTTTTTACAAAACAAAATACGAGACGAAAAAATAGGTCCAAGAAGACTAAAAAAATCTTTAAGAGACGATAGCTACGAAATATAAAATGTCTTTTCTTTGAAAACAAATAACTCATCACCACAAACAGATGTTGCAATTTATAATATAATGCTAAAAAGAGAATTGACAAAAATGTCTTAAAGGATCTGGAACAGGTTTTTTTGATATCTGTCTTAGACGAATTTCCATCTTCAAAGAACCATAATAAGTTTGCCAAAGTGTCTCTGCGTCAAGTTACGAACTAAAATATTATCCTAATTTGTATAATTTTAGCGTCTGGATTCACATAAAAATTATGCCAAGTAACTGTTTAGGTAACTTTATCGCAGCTTTAAAGTTTATATTATTTTAAGAAAACTGCTTCCATTAAAATATTTTTCAATTCTACTATAAGTGTTACTCAAGTCTGTTAAAATTTCTTCTGTTGAAAATTTGGTAGGTAATTTACTATATAAAATTGAAAAAGGAGAGAAAATATACGCTGAATTTTAGAGGCTGGCTAAATGACAGACCTGTCTGACTATAAAAAGTATATATATACTTTGTTGTTTTTCTTGAACCATTTATAATATATATTTTTTAACGTCTGTTTCTTGGGATTAGGTTCATTATTGTTCATGTGTCCTCCAAATACCTTCAAGTTTTCAAGGTCTTTGACCAAACCGAATAAAAGAAAATAAAAAAATATTTTGAAAATGACCCGAAAAAGGGTCGAAACGTCAATGGACTTTTAATATAAAAAAAAGTTTCACAATTAACCTAATCCCAAGAAACAAACATTAAATATGTATATATAAATATATATATATATATATATATATATATATATATATATATATATATATATATATATATATATATATATATAATATCAGTAGGATAACGACCGTTATAATAAAACTTGCAAAATAACGGGATATCGGTCAATAAAATAGTATATTAGCTACTCTTTTACATATACCAAGCTTTCGTAACTATTTGGTTACTTCGTCAAAAAAAAAAAAAAAAAAATATATATATATATATATATATATATATATATATATATATATATATATATATATATATATATATGTATTTTTGGCAGGTTCTTGGACTGTTGATATATATATTGTTTTTAATTTTGTTTTCTTGGGGATTTAGTCCGTTGTGAGGCAAATAAAATGTGGTGTTTTTGGTTACATTTTATATTACTAACGTTTCGGTAATAGATATACCTTCATCAGAGTGCAGTAGCTGAAAACATTTTTTTATTTTAACAGTTTTTAGGTAATATTTTAGGAAATAGTTACTAAGTTTATATATAAGTATAAAGGTGTTACCTTTTATTAAAAATCCAAGGATTGGCACATTGTACTGCGAGGCACTTTATAAAAAATTGCACTTGAGCAACCTGCAACCTGCAACCTGAGCAAAAGTGCAATTTTTTATAAAGTGCCTCGCAGTACAATGTGCCAATCCTTGGATTTTTAATAAAAGGTAACACCTTTATACTTATATATAAACTTAGTAACTATTTCCTAAAATATTACCTAAAAACTGTTAAAATAAAAAAATGTTTTCAGCTACTGCACTCTGATGAAGGTATATCTATTACCGAAACGTTAGTAATATAAAATGTAACCAAAAACACCACATTTTATTTGCCTCACAACGGACTAAATCCCCAAGAAAACAAAATTAAAAACTATATATATATATATATATATATATATATATATATATATATATATATATATATATATATAATATCAGTAGGATAACGACCGTTATAATAAAACTTGCAAAATAACGGGATATCGGTCAATAAAATAGTATATTAGCTACTCTTTTACATATACCAAGCTTTCGTAACTATTTGGTTACTTCGTCAGGGCTAAAATTATAAATTATTAGGAACGATAAACATATTTTTATAATGTTGATATTTTACCAATGCGGTGAGTTATATGTTCCTTATTAAAAAATTATTGTTATCAGTAGATATCATATAAAAGTTTGTATAAAATAAAAATTTTATGTTGCTTGAATTAAAATATTAGTAAAATGGTATGAATCCTTAATATATATATATATATATATATATATATATATATATATATATATATATATATATATATATATATATATATATATATATATAGTATATCCATATTTTACTAAACTTTTACTAACATGGTTGTGTTTATTTTGAAACATTGATAAAAATATATTAAAATATACACAACAATTTACCAGTGATTTTATTTTATTAATAAATATTCAGCAGTATAATGCAAATTCTATATATTTGGCTAAATATTTTGTCAGTTATTAAATAAATACCAGTGAAATATTTGGATTAAATGATGTTTTTAGAATAATAAAAGCAAAAAAAAAACATTTAAATATCATGATATATCCTGCGTATGCCCCGAACAATCATACGGTTAAATTCTGGCGACTGGCCCTATTTAAAAATATGACTTACCCATATTCGGCAGTAAGTCTTAGATCATCAATGCACACGTTAAAACTAAAATCAGTTTCTAGCGGCAAGTTCTTTTGAAGAGTGCATTGAAAAAAGTCCTCCCAATACTGCTCAAACCAAGGATTTCTCTTGTTTTCCTCTGGTGTCAGAGACGTCATATAACTGTCAAACTCCGGTATGTTGGTTGATTGTAATTCTACTGTTATAGATCCTTCTGCAACTTCCTCAATTCCTTCCACAAGTTTTGATTGCTTCCCCCAACCATCGCTTGCTACCCAGTAGAAATGTCGGCTAGCATTTGCTCTTTTCGCTGCCATTAAAATTCTCCTGCAACAAGTCGCTATATTAAAATAGTTAACATTGTATTATTTCCCTATTTTACTACAAAAAATAGGAAATATATATATAGATATATATATATATATATATATATATATATATATATATATATATATATATATATATATATATATGTGTATATATATATATATATATATATATATATATATATATATATATATATATATATATGTATATATATATATATATATATATATATATATATATATATATATATATATATATATATATGTATATATATATATATATATATATATATATATATATATATATATATAAATACTTATTCTCCAAACATATTATTTGGTTGGCAAATAAATTATTATTATTACCTTTTTATTTCCAAAACTGAATTATTTTTTTCATAAGAACTTCCTATTATATATAACAAAAAAAGCTCATCAATATTGACCCACCCACTAACGATAAAGAACATGCAATCTAAACATTTCTTTTGTGATTGAGAGGTAAAAAGTATTTCCTTTTATGTTGCATACTGCATTTTAGTTCTCCCTTACATTATTTACTTTATTCTCTTTATTACACTAACTACGTTAACTAAACTTATGTAAACTATGACTGAGAATGAGATGATCATGATGGAATCAAATTTACCAAATTATATCTTTTTAACAACAAATCATTCTGAGGAATAAAACAATCGTTTTTCTTCTTTCTGCCAAGTGTTCCGTTCCGAAGGAAATAAATAAACTTTTAAGAAGTATAATTGTAATTGTGATTTAATATTAAACGAGGATAATTCATCTGTTCGCGGCCTTAAGTAACAAAGCATACAGAAAGTTGTAAAATAGTTAATTTCAACTGTCTTAAGAACTGCTTGGTTTTAGATTATTGATGGGTATATCTTAAGACCTTAAGAAATGAACCAAAAACTTTTAATTTACTGGATTTCATTTATTTTTCTAGGGTTTCCCTTCCCTTTGAGGCTTAACGGAGTTCGGTTGTAATTTACAATCAAGATTCGTAAAAATAATTGCCAAGCTTTGTCACTTCATTTAAAATGAAAACCCCAAATTATTATCATTTATTTCTTTCTATCGTTTTGTTATAAAAAGGCAACAGTGTCGGACTGGGGCCCTTTGGTCCACGCGCCACTTTACTTCATTTGGATCACACCACTGGCGCGCGCACCCAGGATTTTGTCCTGGGGGGGGGGGGGGGGGGCTATTTTGTCTTGAGTGGGAGCTGACAGTCTGCAGCGTGAGGTGAGGTATCACAATTCGATGAATTTTTCAATTTATAAGTAGTGCACTTTTTAATTGTTTTGTGTATAGGATGTTGATCTGGGGGGGGGGGGGGGGCTGCAGCCCCTAGGCCCCCCTGGGTGCGCCACTGATCATCACTTCCACAGTAAAATAAATGTAATTTAGATATGTTAAGTTTGGACCCCCAAAATGTTTACGTTTTGACATTTTCATTATTAAAAATTCCAAATTACTAAAATAAAATATAAAATAAGGCAATAATTAACCATGACACAAAAAATGCTTTTCAGGAAACTCGGACAAAATGTAACTATTCTATATTTTTAACATAAAAGCAACAAGTCGGAACTTATTAGGTAACAAAAACAAACTTAAACTAAATAATAGTAAACTATATAACACTAATAAAAAATGGGGGGTAAATTTTTTAAATGGAAACACAGTATGTACTTGCAGCAAGCAAGACAGTGGCGTTACAATACGTACGCATCTGAAAAGTAGTTTGCACAGTGGCGGCTGGTGAAATTTTAAAGTCGTATATTCCTATTGCTACTTACGGGACCCATGCCAAGTTCAGGAATAAAATATTTTGTAATTTGCGAAAAAAAGTTGATTTTTTGCTGCGCCCCCCTCCCTGGGAAGAAATTAACAGGTTTAGATATTTTATTCTTTTTTAAATTAATTTTACATCATTTTGTCGAAAATTTTTAAATTTTAAGACAAAAAAAATGTGTTGGTAGAAAGTTATAGTCATTTGAATTTTTTTAAATTATATTTTAGGTTGCTTCAGTGCAGTCTCTTCTAATTATGGTATTTCGTATTCCTTTTCTCGTAAGGATATCAGGCGCGGCCCGTGAAATTTTAAAGTAGTATATCTCTGTTGCTACTTAGGGGACCCATGCCAAGTTCGGGTTTTTTAATGAGCCTACTAGGAATGTTTTGGTAAAGAAAAAAAATATTTTGTAATTTGTGAAAAAAAGTTGAATTTTTGAATTGACCCACCTGGGAAAAAAATTAACACGATTAGGTATTTTATTTATTATTTTTCTAAACAAATTTTACATCATTTTGTTCACAATTCTTAAATTTTAAGAGAAAAAATGTGGTAATAGAAAGTTACAGTCATTTGACTTTTTTTTAAATTATATTTTAGGTTTAAAAAATTGAAATGACTCTAACTTTCTACTGACAGATGTTTTTCTTTTAAAATTTTAAAATTCTCGACAAAATGATGTAAAATTTGTTTTAAAAAATAATAAATAAAATATCTAAACGTGTTAATTTTTTTCCTAGGAAGCGCAGCAAAAATTCAACTTTTTTTCGCAAATTACAAAATATTTTTTTTACCAAAACATTCCTAGTAAGCTCCCTATTAAAACCTCTGAACTTGTCATGGGTCCCGCATGTAGCAACCGAGATATTATGTAACTTTAAAATTCAACCAGCCGCCACTGAGCTTTCATTAAAATAAACCAAATAGTTGTCTAGAAGTTGACGTTATGCCGTTTAATAAATAATATTGTACTAGTATAATACTGTATTTTTTTTATCTTCTGACAGCCCACGAAGACCGAAGTCTAAGTACTATGTACCGTGGGTGTACTGGGGAATCGACTCACACATCCAAAGCTGGAAACATCCGTAGGGATTTCACCAGCCCTTTAAGAGGATGTGTGGGGTGGTACCACCTAGGTCGAGGAAGAATTCCTCTACCACCTTCAATTAGTGCAATGTCCCATAAATATTGGCAATGTTCTAGTTTGACACCACTTCTGCACGAGGTTTGGCCCAGGCGGCAACTGCCTCCCTGCCGCCCTATCCAATCTGACACGGAATTCATTCATTCTGTGTTGTAATTTGAGTGGTTAACAACGTATTCTGTTTATTCATCTGGTATTATAATATTACTAAAAAATTTCGATACTACTTTCCCATTTGGATTAGGTTTGTTATATACTATGTTACATCATTATTAGGGCGGTGGCTTAGAGTTCAGCCTTCATAGAGTCAATATTTTTTCGTTCCATTATTTAAAGCAATAAATATGGAAATTCGCCGCTAGGTAATCGCTTTTTTATGTCATTCTTGACAGATTGTGCCAATCACCGTTTAAATTATATTATTATTACTTCAGTACTTTTTTTCCTATTACAACTATTGTTTTAACAATTTTAAAACCTTTCAAGTTAAGAACTAAAACGCGTAGAAAAGAAAGAATTTTTTATAAAGTGCTCGGTCTAGATGAAGCCAAAAACCACTTTTTTGAATTCCTAAGCTTCTAATAGTAAAAAGAGAGAGGTGTTTTTTAAACAAGTTTTTTTAAACATGATTAATTGTAAAAATGAGAAAAACTATCTAAATAACTTTTGTTTTTGTTTCATTTTGTAGTAAGAAATATTAAACGTAATATAATAAATAGCATTGGGCCAAGCGGCCTACAATATCTCTAACTTATTTGAAACCAAAAAATGAGATGAAATATAATTTGAGGTGCAAAAACCTTAATGTCTTTTTTGTATAAATATTTGGGATATGGGAATATGACAAATAATATACCATTATTCTTATTTTTTTTTTAAATAAACTGCTCGTCAAAAAAAAAACGAAAAAACAAAAAATATCAATTTTAATTTACTGTAGTATGAAAATAAATTGACGGATTTTGATGAGCTTTTCCGACTCTGAAAGGCCGTTTTGTTTACATTTTGTGTTAGGGAGCCGTTTTACGTCAGTAAGGATATCTGGACATTATACAGAGCGGAGAAAAAAGTAGTGCAAGCATTTAAAAATTTCTTGTATTTGCACTTGTACCTGTTCGTTGTATTATCTGAGACAGTCCACGTAGACTTCAAGCCTAACTTACGTATAGTGGGCATCTGAAGAGAAGGAAAATCTAATCATTGACACGGGATTTAAAGGATTGGAGGTAGGGAGGGGAAGGAAAAACATCTGCTGGCAATTTGTTCCATAATCTGGAGACCCTAGGTGTGAATGAGCGAGAGAAGTGGGATATTCTAGGCTTTTGTAGCTAGGCAGTAAAGGAATGCATACGTAACGCGCTTTTTGTTGTTCTGTCACGAAAAGTCAAGGGGGAATTGTACCGGCTAGTTCTTCCGAGCAATAAATATTAAACTTCACACTGGCTTATTTTAAAAGAATATCACACAATAAAGAGTGCATCTTTGTAGCAGCTTTGTAGCTCTTTCATAACATAAAGGCAAATTTGGAGTTGAACGTTTCGTTTCCTTAAGACACCTTCACCTTCAGGTATATTTTTTTAATATTGCAATAATAATATTCTTATATTATCGCAAATTACAGCATCTCAGTGTCTGAAGTATACTTGCTTTTGCACTCCTTGGACATTAACAAGGGACCAGATTCCGATGGTTTGCACCCTTTACTACTCAAGCACTGTAGTTCTGTCCTGGCTCAACCATTATACATTATTTGCAACACATCTCTTAATATGGCATATTCCCAGAATTCTGGAAACTAAGCTACTTCACCTATTTATAAATCAGGCAATAAAAGTTTGGTAACAAATTACCTACCGATTAGAATCTTTAGTGCCATTCCCAAGGTCGTTGAACATGTACTGACCAAGGAACTGACATCTGAGCTGGATTCATCTATTATTACCCGATAGTTTGGAATCCAGACAGAAAAAAACACTGAACTCAATCTTTTGACTTATGTGGACTTCATGTCAAACGCCTTGGAGACAGGCTTTCAGGTGCACGCGATCTACACCGACTTCTGCAAAGCGTTTGGCATGGTTATTCACACTGTGCTTTTCTCTAAGCTTCGGAGTGCTGGCGTTTGTGGTGCTCTGATTAACTGGATTTAGGGTACCTTACTGGGCGCTTCCAGATTTCCCGATTTAACAATATTCTATCAAAAAGTACATATGTTTCATCTGGAGTACCTTAGAGGTCTCACTTGGGGACTCTTTTTTCAAATTTATTCATTAACAATCGTATTAATGTGAAGAAGAAATAGGGTGATCGCCAGGACTAAACCTTGGGGTACGCTAGCATTAATAGGATGGAAGTTAGATGAGTGACGGTCCACGACGACAGAGAGGTGTCGATTATAGAGAAAGCTACCGATCCAGGTGCATAGTTTGGGAGGAAGACTGTACGAAGGTAGTTTGTTGAGGAGTGCACTATGCCATACTTGGTCGAAGGCCTTGGAAATATCAGTTATATCTATTATGTGATAATATATTATGCCCACTAATTGTTTAAACAATACTCTCTTTAACATTCCATAGTAGAGTAATAAAGCTTAGCCCAACTTCTCAGTTCGACAAATAAAAGGAGAGTTTCAGCACACTAATCGCGTCTTTGTTTATTTAGGCGTAATATTTCTTAGGGTCCCGTTTTAGAAATTTAATATTTCCATAAAGTTTGTGCTTGCGTAAATTTTACGTCTTATTACTTACTTGCCATGATTTCTAACTTATTCATGCCTAAAATTTCAGTTGTATATGAATCAACAATATGTCAATAAACTTGCTTGAAGTTCCCGAGCTCTTAAAACAGAAAGTTGAAGCTTGTTTTCAATATATTAGTTTAAATGAAAAAGTTAATATTAATTTCGAGGAAGGACTTTAAGCTTTAAATACTAATTAATTTTTTTTTTATTTGGACGAACCTATAGCTGATTTTAGTTTTAACACCAAAAAGCAGCCCTTAACTTAAAGGAAATTACTTTAAAATAAGTCAATCTTGTCTTGATATCGTTTAAAGAAATATTTATGACCATATTTTCTCCTAGTAACTGAAAGGTATCTTTAAAATAAGACTTCTTCTTTATTTCAATTCAAGATATATTTTCGTTGGCATTTTTTAGTCATGGATTTTAAGAGAAGCAGCTATTTAAATTAAAATATTTGTTCTTGGGTTCATAAATGAGGCGCTTGATTTTGAGACCTACTTACTTTTACACAAATAAATAGAGGAAAACGACCTTAAAATTTCTTTTACACCAAATAATAAGAATAGCAATAGGACCGACCTCGGCGCGCTGGTAAACTTTAAAGCGGCGAAAATACATAGAATTCTTTATAATAAGGTACGAGTTTTTTCAATCCTAATTTAAGATTCCCTTTTTTTTGTAACGTAAAAATGATTCTTCCTATAAAAGTAAACTTGATATTGCTTGTGCGTAAAAAATTTAATTGGGAACCGAACATAAATTCTCCATTTTCCCTAATGATCGGTATTTAAAAATCTTTAATACAATACAGGCAATAATAAATTGGCCCAACATACGATTTCTATTGAATTATTCTTAACCCATTGATTTGGATAATTAATGGTGAAAATTACTGAAGGCTTGCTCAGGAAACCCCGGTTATCTTGTTTGCACTTAAGATTTATGTTTCAAGCGAGCGCTTTGATTTATATGTTTTTATTGTAGAAGTAATTTCACCGACAGGAAAGAAATGAAATACACAAAATGCCGAAATTGAAAGCAGACCTTTCAACACAAATCCTTTAATATTATCAAATTGAAATACCATTATGTAGAGGTGGGGTGAAATGTTAACACAGTCTTGAACTAATAAGGTGATCCCGGTAACGGGGTAAAAACCCAAATCAAGCTTAAAAATGCACCACCTTTTACAATTAAACTATTTGTTAAAGTTGACAAATTTACGAAGTTTGTGAGAGTAGTGTAGCACGAAATTTTGAGTCATGACAAGTCGAAGTAGAAAGGAATTTAGTATTTAGCAACTTTTCATAAACAAGAAAGTGGTTGGCAAACTATTATACAGAGCGATGTGTAAAAAGTGTAGTAAAGACACAGATTACTCTAAAGAGATGCAAGGTTTAGTGGATACACTGAAGAGTCACTGGGAAACCTGTAAAAGTAAAACTAGTGATATTAGTGGTCTTAAAAGTAATTGTGAATTCCAGCCTGGAACTAGCCTAAATGAAGATATCCAGTCGGGAAAGAAACAGAGAAGGGACAAGGGAAATGGAGGTGGAAGTGAACGTAAGTTGGATAAGTCTGATTTTGTCTGAACGTCATATATGAAAGGCTCTAATAATAATTATTGCATGTATTTATAATATGAATAGGACAGTAAAAAATTTATAATAGTCGGTAAAAATATTTTTCAAACAATTTTATTTAGTAAAAGGGGTATAACACAAGTCTTTAATTTTTAAAAAAGATAAACACACAATTTTTTTCCTCTATTTACTGTTTAATTCTGCTTTATTTATTTCTTCTTCTTCCTCTCGGCATTGTGGGCTGTAACCAAACAAAATTTCCTCGTAAAAACTAAGTTCTGGAAGCTTTTGTCACTGAAAGTCGTCATGGCTGAACTATGTTTCTAGAGGAGTTTTAATATTATTTTTCTTTTCGGTAGAAATGGAATTTCCAAGGGACGGAAGGCTTAAGTTTCAATTTTCTTCAGTGAAGTCTCTTCCAATTTATTTTTTATCAAAAATTATCGAATCTCTGTGTGTTTTTTTGGGAGGAGAAAGGAAAACATCTGCAGGCAATTTGTTCCATAATCTGGAGACCCTAGAGATGAATGAGCGAGAAGTGCGATATTCTAGGTTTTTCTAGCTCTACAGTAAAGGGATGCAAATTTAATGCGTCTCGGGTTGTTCTGTTAGGAACAGTCAAGGAGAGAATTAGAGTGGCTAGTTTTTTAGAGCAAAATCTGTGGAAATATCGGTAGAAAAGGGACACAGCGTAGCTATGAGCAAGAGAAGGCTGTTTTCTTGTGAGTACAGCTCACTGATGAGTCAAATGGCTCTTAGAATCAAGGATGTTAAGTGTCGACGGCGATGCCACTCCCCAGATGTGGGTATACTAATAGGGTAGGTCCTATTTGGCAAATATAGATAATGTGTAAGTTGGAAGGTGAGAAGTATTTTCTGCTGCTGCTAATGTGACTCTTGAATTAATGTGATTGTGCCAACAAGATCGAACGTTCCATTGCTCTGTATGGCTTGACCATTCATGTGGAAGTGTTCGCGGACTTTTTGCGTGACAGGGAGCAAGACTGGGTTTTGGAGGCGGCGTAATTTGAGATGTTAAAAAATATTCTTTAAAAAAGCTAATATACTTTTATTTATCTTTGCAATAAATTAAATCGAATATTACATAAATCTCAGTAATTTGCGTTCAAGAATGACGTCTCGTAAAAGTTTTATTCTAGCCTGTTAAGAACCGTTATACTTTTTGTAATTAATCATTTAATATAACTTCTACTTAGGTTTTCTGTTTACAATAATTATAAATTTTAATTTGGAAGAGAAACAACAGGTTTTTTAATTATGCATTTTATGTAAATTTTATTTTTGAATGAGCAATTATTTGTTATTCTTAAGGTATCTGTCGAAATGCCTCTAATTAGGAATTCAAAGACCTCAAGAAAAAGTATCTGTTCCCCAAAGATAAACACAGTTTTATTGATCGAACGCATATTTTTAAATTTTCGTTGCTTAAAAACGTAACTAACAGTAAGCAATAGCATGTTGTATTCAAATTGTATATTTAAAAGCAATAGTTGCAAACAATAGGGAATCTGCATATAACCCAAATAAATCTGAATTATTTTTTTTATATCCTCTACGTAAATTAAAAGTTTATGGCGGTTGCTGTTATCCATTTATTTTGGTCTTTATTAACAAAAAAAGGATTTAAAACTGCAAATTTTCGCGCGAATTTCGAAACTTCTAAAACGTGATCCCATTGGCTGTCGTCAGAACTGAACTTATGACTCATCATGAGTACATGGCGAATTCCAGTGTTGTAGAGTCATCGAAAACTCAATAAGAATGGTATTTAATGCATAACTCATCCAATGCCGAAATCGGGCCAGGAACCTTTTAATTTTGCAAAAAAATTGGCATTTCTGCTAAATTTTGACATATAATTTTAATAATTTCGAGTAAATAGACTGCAATTCTTTATTTTCATGGCAATCTTCGAAAATTCAAAAATTTTCAAATTTTAGATGCCCCCGATGCAAATAAACCTATTTACTTATAACTTTGCCGAAAAAAGATGCGATTTAAATTATTAGTGGAAGGTATTCTTAGATAATTAACGGATAAAATAAACCGAAAGAATCACTAAATAGGGCAAACAGTGTGGAATAATGTCGGTTAAAAATAGGATCGGAAAAAAATCAAGAAAATACTATTTTTAACCCTTAAATACGCTCTTGGATGACCCATTCGATATTCATTTTATAGTGTGATTATCCCTTTATAAGATAGTGTTGAAAAATTGGGAAAAATATAGATAGGAAAAAATACAGAGTGATTTAAATGTACCGATGTCGAGGGCAAAAAAAGTAAAAAAGTCGAAATTTAATCGGCGATTACTCCCTTCCTATAGAGAATGAAGAAATTAAAAAATATGGATAACACATACTTTGACGGGCTCTTTCCGATGACGTATATGGCATTTTAATTTGAACCATTTTGATTCCACAAAAAAAAAAACGTGAAATAATTGGGTCAAAAATCTAAATTTCCAATTTTTTCCACATATTTCCATTTTCCAGTGATTTTAGGTTTAGGTAAATGTATTCAAAAGAAGTATTTGAGATTTTAAAGTTTTACTTATGAATCCGTTTTTCGACCTGACCTTTTGTTTTCGAGTTATTAGGTACCAAAGAGGGGTCTGGAAATGGCATTTTTCGACCTAAAAAAATTCAAAAGAATTACTTGCCATTTTCTGATCCTCACCAGTTTCAGTGGAGTTCTGAAGCTCCGGGTCCCCTACAACCTCCGAAAATTTACATCGATTTAAGTCACATTTGCGACCTGTACCCGATTTCAACGGAAATCGCGGAAATTTCGACTTTGACGTTTAATAGATCCGAAACGAAACATCCTGTATAACTGAATTTTTTACCGAAGCTAGTTGAACTATTCCTCTATCAACCCAAAATATTCGATTTCTCTCCCTCTGACTGTTTCCAAGAAAATCAAACCTGTTCGACTTTAGGTAGAGCTTGACGTTAACATATAGATTTTTGCTGATCTCCTGACGTCACTTTTCAAGGACAAATATGGCTGCTTTTTAAATTGTAATAAATTATACCGAAAAATAAACATTTTTGGTAGCTAAATTATCCTAGTGATTTTCTTCAAAATATTTTTTTTGGGTTTGTAATGACTTCCTTAAACGATTTATGCAATAAAAAAATATCTGCATATTAGGCACAGCCGCTTTTAAAACTTCCTTATAGGTCGGGAGCCGGTGACACTGAAAGTACCGTCATCGCGGAATCAAAAATTTTTTATGTAAATTGATAGTTAATAGTCATACGAACAAAATGAGCTCGGTACGCCGGGATTCATTAAGCCGAAAGTATTTTTAAAACAATTATTATAAAAAAGCAAAAATGTTTTTTTACCCAGGGTGTTTTCTAATTGAATGTCAATATTTAAGGGGCGATTTTTGGGTCCATTCTAAAAAGAAAACTTCATATGAACGTATGTCCTAAATGTCTTAACTTTTGAGATACAGGGTGGTAAAGTTTTCAAAAATAAATAGTTTTTTATTAAAATCTGTAATACCACTTTAGATATTTTAATTAAATTTGGCATACATGTACTATGTATCAAGTGGCATTATGTAGTGTACCACAATTTTTTTTCTTTAAACCAGTGGCGTTCGTACGGAATTTCACCTGCCTATTTTGGCAGATATTGATGGTACGCCACTGATTTCTCGTAAAATTAGAATCAGTCCTGAAATTCCCAATCATTTCTAAGCACATTTGATCTCTTGCATTTTTTCAATCCGATGCACGGTTTTCGCTTAAAAAAATAGAAACCTTTTCTCTGCTATATGAACGATATTGTTATGATCATGCAGAGAAAAGGTTTTTATTTTTTTAAGCGAAAACCGTGCATCGGATTGAAAAACTGCAAGAGATCAAATTTGCTTAGAAATGATTGGGAATTTCAGGAATGATTTTAATTTTACGAGAAATCAGTGGCGTACCATCAATATCTGCCAAAATTTGCAGGTGAAATTCCGTACGAACGCCACTGGTTTAAAGAAAAAAAATTGTGGTACACTAAATAATGCCTCTTGATACATAGTACATGTATGCCAAATTTAATTAAAATATCTAAAGTGGTATTACAGATTTTAATAAAAAACTATTTATTTTTGAAAACTTTACCACCCTGTATCTCAAAAGTTAAGACGTTTAGGACATACGTTCATATGAAGTTTTCTTTTTAGAATGGACCCAAAAATCGCCCCTTAAATATTGACATTCAATTAGAAAACACCCTGGGTAAAAAAACATTTTTGCTTTTTTATAATAATTAATTGTTTTAAAAATACTTTCGGCTTAATGAATCCCGGCGTACCGAGTTCATTTTGTTCGTATGACTATTAACTATCAATTTACATAAAAAATTTTTGATTCCGCGATGACGGTACTTTCAGTGTCACCGGCTCCTGACCTATTACCAGTGTAACTTTAATTAGGGAAATGTCTTGACTTTAGAACACTAATTGAAAATTGGCAATGTCACTCTGACTGTACCCTGCCTTTTGTATTTGTAATTAATACAATGTCTTGGCTGATAAAACATGAAACGAAGGAAGTTAATATAAAACTTTAAAATTAGTCAATAAAATGTTCCTGGGCCAAAGGAAACTTTCAAACTGTGAAAGTCTGACTTTATAAAATAGCCTTTATTTTGCTTGGGATTTGCAAAAGACAGTGATAAGCCAGTCACTACTTTCATATCTCAAATTTGTATCTCCGTGTTATTATATTTAGATAAAAAAAATAATATATAAATTAAAATAAAAAGTTTTAACAAAAATTAAAATTTAGAAATAATCTCACAATATCTATTGTGCTATGTTCTTCTAAATAAATAAAATATAATAATACTTGGATCTTGTTAAATTTAAATGTCAAGTAAGAATGATTACCTAAATTTAAATGAAAGTAAAAAGCTCCAGCCTGACACAAAATCTGAAGTTTCATATTTTTTTGAAACTGTTATTGAAAAGTTAAGAAATAACAATGCTCTTGAAGTACCAGATAAAAGGCTTGAACTTTAATAATACCGGAGAATTTTATTACATGCCTGAAATTTACATTGTATATATGAAGACCTTTGTGATACTTTGGCATTACTTTTATGTCGGAATGGGAATATCTTGATGCTCAGTATACCAATATACTCAGAAAGTTAAAGTTAAAAATATTACAGGTATCGATAACTTTGAAAATAAAATATGACTTTAAAATGTGGCTTTCATGTTTCCTTTTAAAGTTTTCCATCCAGTGTTATGCCAACTTTTTCAATGTTTGTCTTACCATTTGGCTTAGGTAAAGGAAATATTTAATGCCGATACATGCTGCTTTAAAACTTTTCTTAAACTCCCTGTATTTCGGATTGTCGGATAGGGAATCAATTCGAAGTGATTAAAACATCTATCCGTTCTAATATTTGATCATTTTAGTGATTTTGATGATTTGGGCAATTTTTATTACGAAACTATACACTTTTAACTTAATTTAGATATGAAAAATGATGATAAAAAGGGCTGCCTGCATTTACAAGTTATTCAACCATTAGAATTTATAAATAACATAAATCGCAAGAGACATTTAAAAAAAAATCCCCGATACACGTTTCGACTCAAATAGGAACATTTTAAAAATTGCAAAATTTTTTCGTCGAAATCCGTACAAGAATGACTCATATTCCTTATTTACTTACCTATGAAGATATAGGAAATCAAAACAAAAAATTAAAATGATTTTATTTTAGATATTTTAAATAAATATTTCTACAACACAACTTACGTATTTTAAAGTAATATTCTTTAACTTAGGAGATTTTTTTTGGCGTGTTGTATGCAGTTAATTAAAAGAAGATAATACGAGCTGGCATTTTTACATTAAAAAAATATTTTCAGAATTTAAATGTTCAAATAGCGAGTTCAAAGAAAAATATTATCCGAATCAATGGATTTGGGGACATTGGATATTTTATCCATTTATGTACGGAAATTGAAAAAAGGCCAATAATGCCTTTAGGGAAAACTCTTTCAATTCAGTTTTGTCGTTGCGATGTGTATTAGGGGATAGACTTACATTTATTGGACAATTTGTGCTTTCATCTTCTTGTTAATAAATAACGTGTCCGGACTAAGTATTTATTAAAAGGACAGCCAAGAGAGAGTTTTCATATATGACTTCAACTCGTATTTCCAAATTTTTTATTTCTATCGTTCGTAATTCGTTTTGGTAAAAAATATTAAATGTCGCTAATACCATGTCTTGCATCGTCGAGCGGGACATAGGAAATTCCATGTAATTTTAAATGGGGTCAATTATTGGCTTCCCTAATTATTTTAGAGAAAATTTTTATTTATGTTTATTAAAGAGCACTAAAACCCAAAAGAATAACTTTAGATATTTTTGATTAGCCCGTTTACGAGTTATCGCCGATTTCTTTTTAAATATTTCTCCTTTGTTATGGCCCCGTATTTGCGAGCACCAGTCAAGGTAAAAGATGACTGTCAAATGAAGTTGCCATTTTGAAATGTGTGCTTTATTATTATAAAAACTCGTACATCGGAAATATTAGCCATGAATTACACTTTAGAAGAAAAAATATTGATGATTAAATGGAATTATCAAGGAAATAGTTATCAAAATGTGTCAGACATGTTTGCCGCTCTGTATCCGAATAGACCGATACCTGAAAAACCTACAGTCGAAAGGACTATCATGAAATTTGAGACAAAAGGCACTGTAATAAATAACTGCAGATGTGAAGCAAGGCAGGAACAAAGAGAAGATACAAGAAATGAGAGTGACTTGCAAGTTTTATTGTGCGTGGAAGAGAATGATGGGAAGATCAGCACAAGGAAACTTGAGGATGACATAGGATTAGATCACACCACACGAAATTTAAATGCAGAATATTATTTGGAACTACCCGAAGATCATATTTTACCTACTTTACATGATGCCGCCAGGGAAAATCAGGAAGTTTGGTACCAAATGGATGGCTGCGCGGCACATAGTACCCTGGCTGTCCTGGAATATTTAAACCATGCTTTTAATGGAAATCATACAGTAAATTGGTCAGCCATGTCTCCTGATCTTTCGCCAAATGATTTCTTTCTCTGGGGCCACTTAAAAAACAGAATATACAAGGATAAAAAATTCCCAAATCTAGACGAGTTACAAAATGCTATTTCTGCGGAATGCAATAGAATTTCAGTTTACCAACTAGCGAATGTAAGAAGAGAATTTTATGATCGCCTCGGTTATTGTCTAGCAGTCAATGGAGGAATATTTGAACATCTTTTTAAATCCTAAAGTTGTAACAATTTAATAGTACCTATTAATTAGTAAGTTATTGAAGCATGTAAAATGTCATAATTAACCTTGTAGTGGGATACTTTATTTTAGTTTATTTAAGATTAATTTGTATTCATGAATACACCTTTAATTTTTCCGATGTACGAGTTTTTATAACAATAAAGCACACACTTCAAAATGACAACTTCATTTGACAGTCATCTTTTACCTTGACTGGCGCTCGCAAGTACGGGGCCATAAAAAAGGAGAAATATTTAAAAAGAAATCAGCGATCAACTCGTAAACGGGCTAATCAAAAATATCTAAAATTATGCTTTTGAATGTGGGTTTTAGTGCTCTTTAATAAACCTAAATAGAATTTTTCTCTAAAATAATTAGGGAAGCCAATAATTTACCCCAAACGCAAAACTAATGGTGTTAAATTGCGTGGGGTGACAGGGTGGGGGTTGGATAAAATTGCTACGTGCTCATTAAAATAATAACGGTGGGTAATTATTTGTTTTGGAATTTAATCAGAATTATTTGCTTTTCTTTTATAATATTTGAATAAATTATTTCATTTTAACGTTATGCACTATTAAGTCCACTTCATATCTGTCACAGCTAATCGACGTGACACCTTAAGTTAGACACATACAATACAAGGAATCCGGCTGCAGTCCATTGGGAATCGAACCTAACGCGCCTGGGTTTACTTAAAGCCTCAACGGTGGTGGAGCGGCTTTACCACTTTAGTTGCCACTGCCGGGGATGTAATTTCGTTAAGAGTCTCTAAAAATATACTTAGTGCTCTAGAGTCTCTTCGTAAACTTTTATTTAACCATATACGAACAAAATCTTTAATTAACCCCAAAAGTTTCTCTCAAAAACTTTCCCTAGGTTTAAAGTATCATGAAATCTAAATAAAAGTATAACCTCACTTTTTATACGTCCTTCAAGAAGGAAGTCTTCAAATAAATCGTCCCATTTATCAATCCAAGAAAAGATATTTTCGTTTAGATAGCTGTGATTCTTGAAATCAAAGAACGGTTTACTTAAATGAAGATTTAATGCATTACACTGTTCCATTATTTGTAATGATGCATAGTCAAAGACATTGGTTTTTCCACATTAAAGAAATATTTCTTTGAATTATACACGGTGTCCAAAATAAGGAGGGCCAGTATCGGGATCTCGCTTATGGTTAGAAATACAATATTGGTTAAATGTAAAAAAAAGTTGGGTAATTAAAGAACGAATAAAATGATGTTTCAAAATTTTTTAGATGATTTTTCATTTTCGAGATATTTTGAGAAAACTGAATTTTCGAATTTTTAATTACATTTTTTTGTCGCATTAGTATGAAAGGTAGGGCAAAACTAATAAAACTTCTCCGTAGAAACTTTTAATGAACTTAAAGATTACGTTATCAATTTTTGTATTCGTCGTTTCGTCTTTGGGCAGCGATTATCAAATTAATTTTTTAAAATGCGGTCCTGATTTTTTGATGTCAAATTTTTGGAGCCATTTTTATTCTGAATTCAACAGTAGACTACCCAGTATGGTTAAATTACGTTTTGAGTCTTTTTTCGTTATTATTAAGACATTTCTGTGATACGGACCTGTCTCCTATAACATTTCATACATTGTTCCAGATTTTGTAATTTAATGAAGAAAATAATAATGCATACTCAATTTTTTAAATGTATTATTTTAATTATTATGGATTGTAAATAAGAAAAATAATCAATAATTAATTACTGTTAAAAAATATTCCAAGACGTGTATACCACATGTTATGGTATAATTAGGTTTCGAGCCTTTCTTGACCATTATTGCCAAATTTTAGGTTCATTCAATTAATATGAAACATTAATTAAATAACCAACCAATTACTATTAACAATACACTACAAATAAATGAACAAAGGACATACGTGGGTGGTAGCAGAGACAATAAAGAATATAGACAGACACTTGAATACACCGAAAAGCCGGTCTCCCTTGACACATTTGGTGGGTTTACTGGTTTATGGGTTAAAAGTTTGTTTGTCCACCATTATACAGGGTGTTATATAATTTACTGCATATATTTGAATGAGTGGCTCCTGGGGTAGTCTACCGACATACCCAATACTCAAATCGCACATTTTTACCGGCCCTTATCCGACGCATCTGAAGAGCCTGACGTCACGGGCTCTAATATTATAAAGAAAAAACAAATGATCCAGTTGGGTCATTGCCAAACTTAAATAATATTGTGACATCTCATTTTTTCATCGGTCTTAGTGAAAACAGAAAATAGTCAAAAGTATTGTTAATTCCACGACAGATTTTACCAAAGATTTATCAAAGATGTGTATTTTAATTTAACAGGTCCAATTCGTTTACTTAATATTGGAAAATATGGAACACTCGTGAATTCGGTTGAAATTGTAACCAGAACAAAATAGGCTGTGTTGTACCATTAACACAAAGAACAGTCACTTACCTATTACGTTATTTAGTAATGAGATGAGCATACTACTAGTTTAAACCTTTTGCCTTTCAAAAAATGTTAAAAATCAAGCAATAAATTGCTTATAACCGAGTTTAAAACATACTTCGTGAAAGTTCTTTCACCGATGCTTAAAAATTTTACTGCACCACAAAAAATTACCCATTTATTACCTATTTTTTTGGTAGGGTTCTGCCCTCGGTATTATTATTCGCATAAACTAACGGTTTTCGTCAATATTATAAGTTATAAGTTATAACACAATTTAGGACACAATGTGAAAAATTTCAACTTCTTCTGCACACCACATGATTTTTGACAAGCAACTATGAAATAACTACGAAATACGTCTTATTTTTTATCTCGCTCTTGCTCGATGTCTTTGTCAGTCTGTTTCTGTTGTGTTGGAAAGCTGGCCGGAATATCTTTTAGCATTAGGGAGAATTTGCAAGAATAAATTGCGGATACGCTAATTAATGAACGATAAAACTTAGAGTGGTATTTTTTAGTCAGAGTTTTTACCTCATTTGCTAAATAAAGCTATAAACCTACCAGAGATTTTAATTTTTAGGTCTTTTTTATAAATCATGTCATAGAAACACCACATTAAATTTTATCGTTTTTGGCTCAACGTTGCTAGTTGCAAAACCTCACTATGAAATGTTTTGGCTTCGCCGTAGTTCGCAGCTTGGCGATTCAAGCTGAGAACAGCGTGGCGTCCTCTTCAGGCGATTGGCTAGGGGAATGTTTCCGTTTCGTCCTTGTCTTCATTATCGCATTATTTGGCATCTTTGTCAGTTTTGTCGTCAATTTCTACCCCCGTTGCTGATTGCAGGTGGCTTCATTAATTTGAGTCGCCAATACTTTCCATTTTCCTTTTAAATTAGTTCCCAGTTTTTCACAACAAACTCTTTGTATTTCTGTGGTTTTTTAATAGTGCTGTAGTAAAAAATAGCTTGTGAATTCTTTTAAGCATTGTATTTAATCAGTTAGTGGAATATTTTTTTCATTAATGACAATACCTACGGTTTTGTTAGTATTGTGTAGTGTGTTAAGTTTAATGTAAACATCTTTTTATAATAAGGGAAGTGAATTTTACAGAGTTTTTACTTTAAAAGTAAAAATAACATAAGTTTTCATTTAAAGTAGTGACAATACCGTGGAACATTTTAAATTTTGTGTTTGATACATTATTGGAAATTTTTCAGTGTAGTCAGGCGTTAGTTCCTTGCATTAAATTAATGACTGTACTGTGTTGTCAGTGTTTTTGGTACCTAGGTATATTGGTATTTTCAAAAGAAGTGTATTTTAACGAGGTTTAACTAGAAAGCTAATAATAACATTGTTTCTTATGCTAACTTGTTACATAAAAAAATATTGATAGAATTGGCAGCTTACTCCGTACCATGTGTTTCTTGCCAGTGGCGGGTACTGCTGATTTGAGAAAATTGAAGGGGCGATTACCAGCTTATTATTGCGAAGCTCCATTTATGACTATTTTTCTTCAATCTGAATTCATATAAGGATTTACCAGTTTCAATGTAAGCAGTGAATTTCATAACATCCTGTATATACATGTAGATACATAGTATACATATTTATATAATGGTAGACAAACAAACTTTTAAACCATAAACCAGTAAACCCATCAAATGTCTCAAGGGAGACCCGGTTGGGTCCGTTATCACTAGTATTACCTAACACATTCGTAAAATTCTTGTAGTGCTGTTTTAAAAATGTTACTAATCATTTGGAAAACAAAGGTTTTTCAACAGTAATTAATTGATTATTTTTCTTATTTACAAGCCATAATTAAAATAAGAAATTAAAAAGATTGAGCATTATTTTCTTCATTAAATTACAAAACCTGGAATAATGAATGAAATATTCTAGGTCCGTTTCACAGAAATTTCCTAATAATCCTCCTAATTTCCTAAAAAGACTCAAAACGTAATACTTATAACCATAAACCACTGTTAAATTCAGAATAAAATGGGCCTCTAATTTTTGACATAAAAATATCAGGACCGTATTTAAAAAAATGAAGTTGATGACCGCTGCCCAAAGACGAAACGTCAAATAAAAAAATTGATAACGTAATCTTTAAGTTCATTAAAAGGAAGAACAAAGAAGTTTTATTAGATTGCCCTACCTTTCACATTAACGGAAGAAAAAAATTATATTAAAAATTCGAAAATTTATTTTTTTGAAAATAACGCGAAAATGAAAAATCATCCAAAAAATTTCGGAGCACCATTTTATTAGTTCTTTAATTACGCACCTTTTTTCCCATTTAACCAATTTTGTATTTCTAACCATAAGCGAGATCCCCATACTGGCCCTCCTTATTTTGGACACCGTGTAAGGGTTTTTTACTTCTATCTTCTATGTGAGGTGCCTTTATAAAAAAAAATGCTCGTGGTGCTTACCTGGCATCTTCCGCTCTTGTAAACAGCACAACTCCTCTTGCATTAACCTTCTTCTTAAGTTTGGTAATAATATTATCAAATTCCTTTTCATCTGCTGTACTGGGAACTTTTTCAGCAGCTGCAATGCATACATTCCGTTCTTGAGCCTCTTTGTGGAATACCTCTATCCCATACTCTCCATAGGAACCTTCAGAATAGACTGTAGACACATAGGACCAGTTCACGCTTTTCACTATATCTACTAACGCACTCGATTGAAACGTATCAGGAGGTACCGTACGAGCAAAGTACTTAAACCGTGTTTTGTCACTCAGTGCTTTGGCCGTCGAAGCGGGAGAAATCTGGGGAATTCGAAAAAGTCCCAGAAGATTGGCAACTTGAAGAGATACAGAACTATAACTTCCCCCAATGACCCCGAATACAGGACCGGAATAATTGTTTCGCGGCCTAGGAATGGAATGATCTTGGCATTCAAAATTAGACGTATCAATGTTATTCAGAGCTGAAGCCCGAACGAACTGTAATGATTGATTTAATGCGTAAGTGTCTCGTGAACAAGTATCAATAATGTGAGCGCCTATAGTTATATTTGGCAGTATGGCTGGATCCGCGTTGATCCGATCTATAGCGAACATCATGGCTTCCAGTCGTTGAATACCACGATGATATATCTTGTGGCCGCATGGTGTTTTTTCTCCTTTCTCGTGCACTGGGAATAGTCCCCCGAGGACAATATCACCAGGTACTGTGGTGGACGCTTGAAGAGGATCGACTTGCGTTTGCGCTATTTCCTGCTGAGCGAACAGAAAAGGAATAAGGGGGATGAGCAGGAATCCCAATAACATCCCCAGTCGACTTGTAGTTCTTTTTAAGCTGTCGTCACACTGAAAAAAAAAGAAAACATTGTATTAATTTAATTCAGATAAAATTTAAAAATTAGCACATACATAGCCCAATTACAGACGTGAAGTATAAAAAGGTGAATTTTGATTGTGGAGATTAATTTCGGGGGTTAAATTGGGAAATGGAAAAAATTTTCAAGGGCATCGTGTCAAATGAAAGCTCATTGAAGCACGAATTTAACAACATATACATGTGATGTCTTTTTTATGCATTTTTTTAAACATTTTCGGGATAAATGCTCAAACTTTCTATCCCCCACCCTTATCACTAAAAGGATCACTCAGAAAAATTTAAAAAAATCATGAACATTGAGAATTAGGTGTAGATGGAGCTAAAATTATCAGGATTGAAAAATTCTACCGCGATCAATTGTTATATAACCAATTTAATTGTTTATTTCCTTATAACTGCTGAACCATTGGTTTTAGAGAAAAAGTTTTTAGACAAAAATATTTCTCACGATGTAAGGAACAACTCTTGTCCTTACGCGTTTTTCAAAATTTTTAATTTGGCTCAGTCGGAACGCTCCCCAAAAAAAAATCTTTTAGGATTGTTTTGAATATTTCCAGTATTAAAAATAACACTTACCATAGTTATTCAAATCAAAACAAATGATCGACTTTAAGAAAAATACAATAAACCGTTTTTATATTTAGTTTTAAATGTGTTTTATTTCGTTACAAGTAAGAAAATATTCCACACTGCATTTCCACCGCTAAAGTGTAATTTCCCCTCGCGATGATTAACCTAGACTGCCACAATTTATGCAAAATACTGACATGAATGATAAGAATTTGTCATTGGCATTCGTGTTTCATTTTCTAGAAAACGGCGGCAGTAGCCAGGAATCTTGTATAATATTTATCAAAATCTAAATATTTTAGGGGATTTTCATGCAGAAAAAAACCGTTATTTTAGAGTTGCACGTTGCCAATGAATTTTATTTTGCTTAAAAAAAGTAAGTTGATAAATTAAATTTCTAAACTTTAAAGAAATCTATTTTTAAACCAAATTCGGTTTGTCAGATACCCTCAGACAATAGCATTATCTATTCAGAGTAGAAGTAAACAAGTTAAAAATATCCTAATGCAAAGTCAACTCTGTTGGAAACAAAAACTACAGCTTAGGTTAAGCCTAACAAAAAGTCAGACACTATGCAGTGTCTCATTTTTATCAACAACATGTTTTTTGCTTTCCCAAGTGACTCTTACCATGTTATATTTTCCTTGGCACAGTCCTTGCAAAACCTCTTAAAAGGTTTTCTTAGAAGATACTTGATAACTTTTTGCTGTTGATTGACATGCAGGGTTATTACAGTGTTAGGATATAAAAATAATGCTTTATATTTTTTCGTGCTAAATATTCTTTTGAACTATAAAATAAAAAATACAAGTCAGATATGTTACAATCAGAAATGCCGCTTTCACCTCTTTACAGAAGGTTAATAAAACCTCTCCTTATATAGGTATTTTATTTGTCGATCGAAAACATTTGTACAGTAAAGTCAACTTCTACCAGCGTTTTCCCTGGGAACGTAAGAATGTCTTTATTTTCTTAGGACAATATATTTTCGAAGGCAAAGGATTTTTTGTAGTTTCTTTAGGAATGCTGTCTAAATAATGTAAGGTTATGTTAATACAGTGTTATCCTGTTATTGGTAAGTTCATATGCTTAGGTCGTTTTACATTATAAAGACTGTCCCAGTAGGTGGTTCGGGACTTAAATTTGGCGCCATTTTTCAACAGCTTAACCTAGAAAATTTATATTTTGCATGTAGACACGGCAATAAGGAATATGCTCATATTTTTTTTATTGCATAAATTGTTTAAGGAAGTCATTACAAACACAAAATAAATTATTTTGAGGAAAATTACTAGGATAACTTAGCAATAAAAACGTTTACTTTTCGGTATAATTCATTACAATTTAAGAAGCAGCCATTTGTCTTTAATTAATAATGACGTCAGGAGACCAGAAGAAAATAAGTGTCAATCCACATGTTAACGTAAAGCTTAATCTAAAGTCGAACAGGCTTGTTGTTCTCGGAAACAGTCAGGAGGAGCAATCGAATTTTCTGGGTTAATAGAAGAATAGTTTAACTAGTTTCCGTAAAACATTCAGTTATACAGGATGTTTTGCTTCAGAGTTATTAAACGTCAAATTCAAAATTTCTGCGATTTCCCTTGAAATCGGGTACAGGTAGCAAAAGTGAATTAAATCGATTTCGGAGGTTGTAGAGGACCCGGAGCGTCAGAACTCTATTGAAACTGGTGAGGATCAGGAAATGGCAAGTAATTCTTTTGAATTTTTTTAGGTCGAAAAATGCCATTTGCAGATCCCTCTTTATTACCTAATAACTCGCAAACAAAAGGTCGAATCGAAAAACGGATTTATAAGTGAAACTTTAAAATCTCAAATACTTTCTTTTTGCAATACATTTTCCTAAACCTCAAATCACTGAAAAATTTGGAAAAACTGGAAATTTCAATTTTTCCACCCAAATATTTTATGGTTTTTATTTTTTTGTGGGATCAAAATGGTTCAAATTAAAATCCCAATTACGTCATTGGAAAGAGCTCGTCTGAATACATGATATCCATATTTTCAAGTTTCTTCATTATATATAGGAAGGGAGCAATCGCCGATTAAATTTTGATTTTTTTTGCCCTCGAATTCGGTACATTTAAATCACTCTGTATTTTTTACTATCTAATTTTTTCCACTTTTTTAACACTCTCTTATAAAGGGATAATCACATTTTAAAATGAACACGGAATGGCTCATCCAGGAGCGTATTTAAGGGGTTCAAACCGAATTTTCTTTATTTCTTCCGACAAATCCTATTTTTAACAGATATTGTTCCACGCCATTTTCCTTATTTAGTGAGTATTCTTGAATTTATGTTATCCATTAATTCTCTAAGAATACCTCCCACTAATTTAAATTGCTTATTTTTTTAAAGTTATAAATAAATAGGTTTATTTGCATCGGGACATGCAAAATTTGAAAACTTCTGAATTTTCGAAAATTACCATGAAAACAAAGAATAATTACAGTTTATTTACTCGAAAGTATTAAGATATTATGTGTCAAAATTGGCTTGAAATATCCATGAATAAGATTTTAGGAATCTTCTACTTTAACTGCAGGGATATTTCACTGGATAAGTTACGCATTAAATGCCATTTTTATTGATTTTTCGATGATCCTACATCACTAGAATTCGCCATATACTCATTATGAGTCATACATTCACTTTTGATGATACAGCCAATGAGATCATGTTTAACAAGTTTCGAAATTCACGCGAAAATTTAGATGAATAAACAGATAGTGAAGATATGGATATTAAAAAATTTTAAAATTTAGAATCGCGGTGTGCTTTTATAAGCTTTTATAAGAGTTTTATAAGCTCCTAGTTTTTTCCTTGTTTGCAACTTTATAAGTTATAAACCATATTCTTAATAGTAATTTTACAAAATTTTACTAAATTCCGATTGGCAGTTGGTACCTATGAAATATTTTTTAACAAGAGTTCTGGTTCAAAACTCATAAGTTCCCGTTAGTGCTGTCATAGTTCTGCATAATACAGATTATGACATTTTTTTTGTTGAATTTTTTTCTTCCCACAAAGCACAAAACATGTAATACAGTTTTTTTGGTAAGAGTTCTGGTCTCGAAAATCATAAAGAACTGTAGAACGCCTTTAGAACTATTAAGCACTGTGGCCAAACTTTTGTCTTTGCGATAATGAGGGGCTGCGTGAAGTTAGCCCCCCATTTTTAAAATATTGTTTTTATTTTAATTTTAACGGAACTATTAATAAAAAGTAAAAAAAACTCTAGAACTCTTCATAGGAAACTCGGAACTCCAACTTCACAGACATCTGTAATGACTTGTTTAAATATTTTGTGCAATATAAAACTATATGTGTATTCCCTCTCTGGCAGGAGCTAAAATAAAGCAGTTGCCTTTGAGAGTAACATTGCACTGGTAATATAATTTAAATTGCAAATCAAATGGCATCTTAAAGTCTTTTGGAAAAACATTAAAAAAATTTTAAGGGAAGAAAAGCCATTTATGTTTCCTTATCTCTTTATAGACTTGTTTTTAAAACGGACATTGTATTTGACTTACGGAACTTTTCTTAAAAGATAATATTGAAAGAAACTCATCCATAAAATATATGCTTATAAAAATGATGTCTGCAAACATATGATAATAAAGGCGAAAAAAATATATTTAGGAAAAGCAAAAGGCCAAATAAAATCGGTCAAGGATGAATTTTGGTTCTTCAAGGGTTTCCTGCAACATTTTTCTTTAAATAGGTAAAAAGATTTTTATATTTCTTGCTTGAGACGTGGTTTAAAAAAGTTTTTATTGGATGGTGGATAAAAGATTAAACATAATGCCTTTTCCCTAAAATAAGGACGACATATTTTTAACTTTAAGTGACATTTTTAACTTTAAGTGTTTTTAAACTGCCTGTTAAATTTACATTACCAGAATTTACGATTCAAAAATGGCGTATTTTTTCTTTAAACAGAAGAAATGGCGGCTATAAATATCATGCGGTACGTTATATATATACCTGTGTACTTTAGTAAGCTCCTTTTAAAGAAGTTACGGTTTCCGTATTTTAAATCCTTTGTTTTCAGTAACAAATTGTGTTTGTCGTATTTTCGAATAGTAGATACATTCTATAGTACAATTCTAGAAGAAAACGTACATGAAAAGTAACGTAAAATAAAGAAAAAACGTCCTCAAAGTATGCACTGGAATCAGTCACGCATGTCTTGAGTTATTACCCTTGAAAGGTACCTAACATAGGTAAAAGGTATAGGTGAATGAAAAATAAAACTGTCAAGTTCTGAAGTTCTTTTTTTAATAAGAAAATTACGTTATTGTCATTGTTAAATAAAAACATATACAACAAAGAACCTACTAATTATAAATTTAAACTAAATGAGAGACGCGTCCACCTTCTACTTCCAAATATGTTCTCATTCTTCTTTTTATGGCATCAAAAACATTAGTGAGCATTTGGAGGGCAGTTGTTAATCAACTGAAATTTATTTGTAATTCTAGCCCGCTGGTCTTCTAAAATTTCACAATGGGTTTTGAAAATCAAGTTTTTAATATGTGGCCATAAAAAAAGTCGCACGGCGTGAAATCGATGGACCGTGGTGGCCCCACAGGAAAAACACTATCGTGTATTGACTTGGATACCCATTCACTCAATGACACACTCTATTCAGTATTGCACAATACAAATTCGGTTTATTTCAATGATTAGTTTATCATTGTTAGCCAATAGGTTATAAGATTGCTTGAAATATAAGGTTTCATTGGTTTTTAATGGATCGTTCAAATATAACAATTATTTGATGCCAGTAATACCCCATTCTAAATTCAATACAAACTATCATTGCTTTCACTAGAAGTTTATTTGTAAGAATATCCACCTCATTTGATTCAAAATACATATTATTGTTTCAATTACAACAGTAATTAATTTAATGTAACTTCTAATAGAAGGAAAACATTTTTGTTTACATTCAGTCACATATGTGTTTTAAAAAACAATTACTCTTATTTAATATAATGAAGAATTTCTATTACATCAATAATTACACTTATATTTGAAACACATGAAACACGCTTTATTATTTGAGAATAATTTTTATCTAGTATTATTAAACACACATTGTTTCGACATTCAGTAAATATTTAAATATAAAAAAACACATTTTATTAACACCACACTGGCGCGAACACCGTACACTTTTTATATTTATTTCACTCCAAATATATGATCTGCTTCTTTGCATCTGCTGTCTGCTTTTGGCTTGGATGGGTACAGGATGCAAGATGGAACAGATTTTGTTCACAACACTGCATTCGAATCTCCTAAATTTACAGCTAGATTTGGTGGAAACCATGTCTAAAAAATGCAACTTCAACAATAAACTTGCGATCATATTTAATGTTAATAGTTTTTTGTCAATACGTATCGGCTGAGTAAACAGTCTTATAATAGACTAGCCAAGAGAGATTTACAAATAAAAAAACACACAAAGCTTTTTAGATTTGTTTAACTTACCATAAAACACTGAAATGATTTGCTCCAGTCTGACCAAAATCGATCCATTTACCTTATTTTTGATATGGCCGCCCACACGCCAACTTTCTGTAATTGCAAAGGCTTATCTGTAAAGAAATGTGGATTTTCAGAACTCCACATTTGTTGAGACTTTACATAACCAGTGATGTAAAACCATGCCTCGTCAGTAAAAAAGGTTTTTTAAATACGTTTTCATTATTATGCAAATTTCCTATAAACCACTCTGAAAATTGCATTCGCTGCGGCTTGTCGTTTGGTAGGTATCAATTCTTGAACCGAGCTTAGACGATAAGCGTGCATATGGGCGTCACATTCTAGGATTGTATTGCAGGTTCCGTAGGATACATTTACTTGATGGCCTAAACGCCAACTAGGGGTTTGTGGATGTTCGTTAACAATTTGCTTCAATTCTTCTACTTTTTGTGCAGTGCGAACTTTGGGCCTCTCACTGCCTTTCTTTCTATTTACACTTATTGTTTCTCTAAGCAAAGTCACAGATCTAGTCAAAATTTGGCGAAACTGGTCGAAATCCATGACTATGTGTGGAAATTCTGTTTGAAAACCCTGAATGGCGTCCCTTATTGAATAAACCAACTGGCAATCAACCCTTCTACCATTTCTAAAGGATTTTTCGATCATAAAAGCTTTTCTGTTCTGACGTGATAACCATATTTAATTTTCTTAAAAATAAAAACTTCAGAACTTGACAGTTCTATTTTTCTGTCACCAATACGTTTTACCTATGTTACCTTTTAAGAGTAATAATTCCAAACATGCGTGATGGATTTCACGGCATCCTTTGAGGACTTTTTTTATTTTAAGATTGATTGGGTTTGGATTTGATAAGAAAATGTCTCTAAATGGATCGAAATGAATAATTAATACACTTGCACACTGACTATTTTTCAAAAAATTCTCGGGGCTCGTCAATGCGGTAAAAGGTTTCATAGGGTTAGATAGAAATAGATAGAAGGTATCCGGGTAAATGGGATGTCAAAATGATGGCCCTCTATTTCAGGATACTTACAATGTATAAAGAAATAACTACAAAGCAGAGCTTTTATACCACGAAGGAATTTCTGACAAAGGCATACAAAAACTAACTTTAGGATTATTTTTTTAAACCCTATATAAGTAAAGGCGGAATCCTGTTCATTCAAGTTTAATTTATATACTTAATGCCCTCGTGTTATTTTGCGAGAGGAAACTTTTACCTCAGCACTAATCACAAGATGTTTTGACTTAACTGTTTTTAAACTGCTTCCTAAATTTCTCCTTCCACATTACAAAAATTTACGACCCACAGATAGCACATTTTTTACGACTAAACAAAGAAAAGGGTGGTAATAAATATCACGCGGTCCATTACGATTTTTCCTGTGAAGGAAGACTTACATACATTTTCCTACTGATCCTTTTTTAGAAAGGCTGTATCCCTGCGTTTTAGTGGCTTGTTTTTAAGTGATAAAAGGTATATATTACAAGGAATTTGATTGCTAGCTGGCATAAAATACTCTTTTATATATGGCTAATGGCTACTGGCGTGCCGTAGAGATGAACTTTCAAAATTGACTCTCTATGATATTGAAGACCAAATTGTTGTTAAGATTCGAGACTCAAAAAATATTCTTTGAGATTGTTTGTCATCTGAAACGAAGTAAATAATGGACAATTCCTAGAACTATACAGAAAGTACGTAAATTTACGTCCTAAGACTCCCCATCGTCGTTTCTTCGTAAACTACAACACAGTTCAATGAGTGGGAATAAATACTTAAAAGAGTCCACAATAAAATTCTAAACAGTGCCATTGGAGAAACCATTAGTGTACTTAAAACATTTGATTACGGGGTTCCTCAAGCCACTGTCTTAGGACCATTATTATGTAACATATCTAAATAATATATTTAACCTGAATTGTCAAGAAAAATTACATAGTTTTGCAGATGATATCGTAGTTTTTGATGAAGAAAAAAATTGGAATATTTTAGAAACCACAATTGAACAAGATTTTTTAAAAATAGGCAGCTGGTTTCATAATAATGTATTAACTATAAATTATAAAAAAATATGTATGTATATACCATTTACTTCATAGCATATAAGTAATTCACCAAAAATTGGTAAACTGAAATTTGATGATATCAGTATAGAAGAAGCCGAAAAAATCAAATATTTTGGAATAATTATTGATAAAAACTTAAAATGGAATTTTCATAGCGAATATATTACCAAAAAATTAAGAATACTAAACCAAAATTTAAACACCTGAAACAATTTTTAAATATTGAACAACTAGAAATATTTTGATTCTTTAGTACAGACACATTTAAATTATGGAATACTTGGTTGGGGAGGTATCAATAGAAATTATCTACATCACATAGAAACTACATATTCAAAAATATATTTTAAAAATTATTTATAAAAAAGATTATTTATATTCTTCTGACTTGTTATATGAAGAAAGCAAAAAAATGTATATCAGACAACTCTTTCATCTAACATGTTAATATATGTTTTCAAAACTGAAAACAAAATTAACTATAATAATCACTTACATATCACTCGTAATAAAAATACAACAACCTATAGAAACAAAGGTAACAGATCAATTGGTCACAAAAATTTTATAAATATAAACCCATATATTTTTTTGATCTACTTATTACCACAATCAATTAAAATAATTAAAACTTGAAATAAATATAAAAATGAAATTAAAAATTGGATATTATCAAATCCAAGACAAATATTACATATTGTGATAAATAATTTATAAATACTTGATGAATAAATCTGTAGAATAATTAATAAACACCGACTGGGTTTGATATATTGTGATTTCAATTCATGGTTATGAATAATCTAGCTGTATCTGATTTATTTATTAATACTATTGCATATACATTCTATAAACTTGACTGAATATTATTTTTATGTTAATTCACAGCAAGTATATTTATTTCGTGAGTCAAGTATTGTTATTTGGCTTATTCAAGAAACTACATTATATTTCAATTGTACAGTTGTACAGGGTTATCCGACGAGGACTGAACAGGGCCTTATTTTTGACCTTCCCTATATTTTTGAAATAAACGAAAAAAGCAGATTGGCGTAACTTCTATCGCTGAATTTGAAATTGGCACTTAGAGAACGATTGCGCTCAAAACAAAAGAACTACGACATAAACTTGTATTTTCTTTTATGGAATACCCTATATTTTATTTGATATTTGAAAAGCCGCCATTTTTCTGCGTATATTGCAGTGTAAATCTTATCTATTAACTTAATCGTTAACTGTTATCTATTTCGTTTTAAAGAAAAATGTTTCCCTTATTTTTACCTAAATATTGCTATAGGTAACAGGTAATTAATTGATTACCTATGATCTATCAAATAGAGAAAGTCAAAATACCATTTTAAGGATGAAAAATGTATTCGAGGAAACAAAATCAAATATAAAAAAAAAACAAATAAAAATAATAAATCAACATATTAAAACTAATAGCACTAATAATTTAAATGTTCAATGTAACCGCCGTTATTCTCGAAACAACATCTGTAGATTCTTTGCAATCTTTCTAGACTTGCTGTTAGGATATAATTTTCCCGATTAAGTCTATTGACTTCGTTAACTATTTTTTCCTGAATTTCTTCAATGTTTTGGTTTCTTTCCCTATATACCAAATTTTTCAGATGACCCCAAAGAAACGAATCTAAATGCGACAATTCTGGACTATTTGGGGCCCACGGAATTGTTCCATTGCGTCCAATCCATTCCTCGTGGCGTTGGTTTAGAAAATTATTCACGTCGCGAGTGGCGTGCGGGGGTGCTCCGTCGTGTTGTCAAATTAGAGAGCGATATACTTCCAGAGGTAATTCTTCTAAGAAATCTTCAATTTCATTATAAACAAAGTTGAGATACCTTTGACCAGTTAACGCCCCATGTTAAAATATTGGTCCTACAATTAAATTGTTTATCATTGCACACCAAACATGCACGGACGTTCTTCCCTGAAATTTAATAGGTTGAAATTTCCGTGGGTTTTCACTGGCCCAGTGGTGTTTGTTGTGGCGATTAAACATGCCTGACGTGGTAAATGTAGCCTCGTCTGTCCAAAAAATTTTCTTAAATATGTCCGGATCATTGTCTTGCTGCCTAATTATTATTTGGGATACATATTGAAATCTCGACTCCTTTTGTTGGGGTGTTAAATGTGGGACAGGAAGAACATGGAATGGCTTGAATTTGTTTTCTTTCAAAGTTCTGTTTACCGTTCCATAACTAACTCTTCGCCTGTAATTACCATATCTGATGTCTCGAACTGCGTCAGGTATAGAATTCGCAGGATGTAGTGTAAAATAATTCGTAATTGCGTGGTCTCGAAGTCTTCTTCTTGCAACGGTTCTCTTCTTGTCACGCAAAGATTTTGTTTCCTCGAATAAATTTTTTATCCTTAAAATGGTATTTACCGATATATCCCTTCCAAACGTAGCAATATATCTTCTCCTGGCTTCTCTAGCGTTTTCTTGGCTTTTATAATACGTCGTAACGATTTGCAGTCTCTCTGCTAATGAATACTTCATTGTGTAACAATATTCCAAAGTCTATTTTGACTTTCTCTATTTGATAGATCATAGGTAATCAATTAATTACCTGTTACCTATAGCAATATTTAGGTAAAAATAAGGAAAACATTTTTCTTTAAAACGAAATAAATAACAGTTAACGATTAAGTTAATAGATAAGATTTACACTGCAATATACGCAGAAAAATGGCGGCTTTTCAAATATCAAATAAAATATAGGGTATTCCATAAAAGAAAATACAAGTTTATGTCGTAGTTCTTTTGTTTTGAGCGCAATCGTTTTCTAAGTGCCAATTTCAAATTCAGCGATAGAAATTACGCCAATCTGCTTTTTTCGTTTTTTTCAAAAATATAGGGAAGGTCAAAAATAAGGCCCTGTTCAGTCCTCGTTGGATAACCCTGTACATATATCATAAATTATTGAATAACATTATTATTATTATTATTATAGTTAAATTACACAAAAGTAGTTAAAATACCTTAAGTAGTTAGCATTGAGTAGTTAACTACTTTCACGAGTATAACTACTAGGAGAAAAAAAGTGGTAAGAATACAACTACTTTTAGAGAAAAAGAGTTAACTATGTAGTTAACTATTTACTGTTCACACTTTCTAAGTTCTTCCAAAATTCCTCTTTATGTCTCGTTAAATCTAACATTATTAAGAGGTTTAGCAAAAGATCTTTTCGATAATCCATTCCTCTTAGAGACATCTAACATTCTACTAGATGTTAAATTACCTAACCGCGGGTGATTTAAATCTAACTTAGACAAAACTTAACGAAATTTCAAATACGCCGCAATAGCATGTTTGCGAAACAACATAAGGCCGTATTTTGACTTAATTGTTCCATTTTGTACAAACTTATTTAGAATTAACACCGGTTTCTCCTTATTTTACAAAAATTATTTGTTTTTAAACACAGTATAAACACAGGCTATTACAGAATCATTATTTTTTTTATCCAGAATACTAAGTACTAAAAATGTGACATGGGAGTCTAAAGAAAAGGGAAATACGAGGGCGCATTAATAAGTACTAATAGTATATTTTATCTGTAACCGTGCGGTAATAAATGAAGCCGCGTTAGTGCGGTAAAGGACCTACAGTACTTGAAGTAGTGCGGTGATACCCCACCGTTGTAGATAAATTCACTAACTAAACCCTTGTTTGTATGTTTGCGTAACAATCATCGTTTTTGCTAGGTTTTCTATGACTTTCATCATTTATGGTTTTTTTTCGGTGCTTTCACTGCATTATTGAATACAGCTAAAACCCTTTAATAGGCTCAGCATTGATTTGCTCAAACTATGACAGGCGGCGGGGGGGGGGGGGGGGTCTAGAATTTTGCGTTACGCCACTAGGCGCCCTATTATATTTCAGAGTTTCTCATACGTTAATACTAAAATAAAGGAGTGTGAAATGTCTACTAACAACTAAATTATTTATTTACTCTAAAAGTAAAAAGGTAAGTTAAAATACCTGGAAATATCGGTAGAAAAGGGAGAAAATCCCCAACAGCGCGGCGATGAGCGAGAGAAGGGAGTATTCTTCTGAAGACTGGGTCATTGATAAGTCGAATAGTTTTTCTTTTGGATAGAGCAAGGATGTTCAGTGTCGAAGATGATGCTGCTTCACATGTGTGGGAGCAATCTCATTGGTAAGAATTTATTTGGGAGACATCAAGGATTTTAACATTAAAAAATTGATTGAGTCGGCCGATACTTGGTGGAAGTCCATAACTAATATTATGGGTTAACCAGAAAAACTACTAGTTTGACTTAGTAAACTTCCACTATATTGACAAAATTATTGACATGTTTCGCTACACTGTAGCTTCTTCGGAATAAGTTTTACGAATGAGTGGTGACTAACAATTGCAATAATGTAAACCTCTAGGGTAATTAAATAATATAGGTAATAAAATAGGGGTAGGTAGATGATTTAATCTGGTACATTTGGGTTTTCCTAAAGCTTAAGATGAATATAATATTTTATTTTTACAAGGGGTTGTTATCAAACAAAATTTAATGAAGTAGAATTACTAGTAAAGCTTAAGATGCCTAAACTATTTTATTTTTACAAAGAGGTGTTAAACAAATTTAATAAGGTAGAATTACTAAGCTCTAGTTGGTCATTAAGAAGTACGTTGGAGTTTTTAAGTTTATTTATTTCCATGGACTCTAGCAAATTCAATTTGACACCTTTATTTTCAATATGTAAAATTTTGTTTTTTTATAATTCGGATCAAAATTATGTTGATTTTCTATTAAATGGCAGGCATAATTAGAGTCTTGTTTATGTTTAATAAAGCTATTGTGGTGTTCTTGTATCCTTTTACCAAAATTCCTACCAGTTTGGCCTATGTACGTCTTCGAACTGTCCGAAGACGTACATAGGCCAAACTGGTAGGAATTTTGGTAAAAGGATACAAGAACACCACAATAGCTTTATTAAACATAAACAAGACTCTAATTATGCCTGCCATTTAATAGAAAATCAACATAATTTTGATCCGAATTATAAAATTTTACATATTGAAAATAAAGGTGTCAAATTGAATTTGCTAGAGTCCATGGAAATAAATAAACTTAAAAACTCCAACGTACTTCTTAATGACCAACTAGAGCTTAGTAATTCTACCTTATTAAATTTGTTTAACACCTCTTTGTAAAAATAAAATAGTTTAGGCATCTTAAGCTTTACTAGTAATTCTACTTCATTAAATTTTGTTTGATAACAACCCCTTGTAAAAATAAAATATTATATTCATCTTAAGCTTTAGGAAAACCCAAATGTACCAGATTAAATCATCTACCTACCCCTATTTTATTACCTATATTATTTAATTACCCTAGAGGTTTACATTATTGCAATTGTTAGTCACCACTCATTCGTAAAACTTATTCCGAAGAAGCTACAGTGTAGCGAAACATGTCAATAATTTTGTCAATATAGTGGAAGTTTACTAAGTCAAACTAGTAGTTTTTCTGGTTAACCCATAATATTATTTTAACATGACTTTTGTCTTTTTTTTTTAAACAAATTGAATATCAGTAAGTAAATCAAATCGAGCTAACAATAAAGGGATTATATTATTGAAATATCAGCAAATACGTTTACTTTTGTCAGGTATTGTTGTCTGACACAACAAGAAACAAGAATTGCACCCAAAGTGCTTCTTAAAACTTAAGAGCCTTAAAAACATGTTCTTATGCTCGTAAAACTTCCTCTTTCTGATGGTGTTTGATAAGTTCTGAAAAAACAGCAGCTTCAATGAACCTGAATGAATAAACTTGAGCTATTTAAAAAAGCTGTTCAGCAAGTTAGGGTGCTTATTTAGATTTTTATGCCTTAAAGGACGTTACTGTATTGGAAGTTATGAAGTTGTTTATATTTAAACTGGTATTCTTTTCGCGAGTATGGAAATTTTAAAAAATTATCATAGAAATTTCATCTTCTTTATAAATTTATGTATATATTGTAGGAAAATCCGGGCCCATTATATAGGTGATTATATGATGTGTAAGTAAGATATTTAATAGCCGGAATCTGGATATTGAATTTGCACTCCCCTTATCCTTTTAATGGAAACTATACAATGAACAATTCTGTTTAAATGGTTATTGAAGTTACTAAGATTCGTGCATTGTTATATTTAATCGCTAAGACTATAGACGCACTGAAAATCAAAATGGATTTACGCTAAATTAATCACTGAGCAAATTTCTCCGTAGAAATTACCTATGTAATTTGAGAAAATGTTTATCGAAAGGATTAAGTCTTAATAGTCATCCTTCGACAAAAATAAAATTTAAAAATACATACAGCGTGTCCCACGAAGTGCTTGCCATATGGAAACATACTGAAAGTTTACTGAAGTAGGAAAGTTCTACATATTAATAATTAAGACTCCCTATGAAAAAAATCTAAAAATACCCATAGTATATAGGGTAGCGACAAAAACCTAAAATATACCCAAGACATTGTGGAAAATCGCTTCAAAAAAAAGTTAAGTTCAGGTCGAAGATGATAAGGATTACAAAGTATTGCAGGTATTGAATTTTGCTATAATTAAAAGTATTAAAACTAATTTATCGGTTACACTATAATCGTTACTACGCGCAATGAAGAATAAATGGCTAATTTACCAACAACATCGACTTCGACCGACCGGACCGATAAACGACAAATCACTGAACAATTAAACATAGTGAATACCGAAAGAGTCAGAAATAACCACAGCGCAAGAAGCGATAATATCTGACAACAATTCAAGCAGCGATTTTGTTCCTCGATACAAGAAATATTTATTTTAATATGTGGCGATTACGCGGTGATCTAGTTTGTTTCAGTGATCCGTCTGTGGCGCATGCGGATTTGTTAATCACTGAATACTGAATAACTGGGTTAGCGATATTTCAATCGCCGGTAGCGATAGTGATTTGTCTTTCACGGTGATTGGATCATGGTGATTGATATATCTCCCAACTCTACTTCAGAGCCAATATAACTCCGTGGAACACGCTGTATAATCCAATAGGCCAAGCAACAGAGCAAAATATTAGCGATTTTTTGACATTAATACTATTAGAAAACCGCCTGTGCCATCATCTGAAAGACGATCCGTAGATGATTCCTGTTATATTTCCAACTCTGAAAATTTTTCCATTAATTTGTTATAAACATTTTTAAGCAAAAAAACGCGATTTTTTTAAATTTTTTGCTTATAAAATGAAAAGTAATGAAGCAATCTTAATGGTGTAAATGGACGATTTGTAGAGAATAAAAATACGAACAAAATGAGATGCCGAACGTCCCGATAGGATAAGTGGCAACGAGGAAAATCCGGAAAATCCGGAAAATTAAGAGTTTTTTTAAATTCATAAAAGGACCATTTTTAAAAGTAGAGGGTTCAAACTTTGGGAAAAAGTAGTAATTTAGAGCTACTTTATGTGAGCAAAACCCCGACGCTGTCCGACGATTAGTTTTGCCACAATCGTCATTTTAATTTTTCAACACACTATTTTGCAACAGGGCTGGATGCTCTATGGATCGTCCGATTTTAATTATTGAAACGGATTTGAAAAATACAATTGTAATTGAACAATATGTATATTTTAATATTTCCATAAAATGCTACGAAACCGGTTGAAAATGCACGTAAAGATGCGTGAAAATGGCCGAACGCGCGAAATCGATCCAGTAGCGGGAGAGAAGCGGAGCGAAGTGGAGCCAATATTCGCGCGCTCGGCCATTTTCACGCATTTTTACGTGCATTTTCAACGGATTTCGTAGCATTTTATGGAAAAATTAAGATATACATATTGTTCAATTAAACTTGTACTTTTCAAATCCATTTCAATAATTAAAGTCGGACGATCCATAGAGCATCCAGACCTGTTGCAAAATAGTTTGTTGAAAAATTAAAATGACGATTGTGGCAAAACTAATCGTCGGACAGCGTCGGGGTTTTGCACACATAAAGTAGCTATAAATTATTACTATTTCCCAAAGTTTGAGCCCTCTACGTTTAAAGATGGCCGTTTTATGAATTTAAAAAAACTCTTAATTTTCCGGTTTTTCCGGATTTTCTCCGTTGCTGCTTATCCTATCGGGACGCTCGACCCCTCATTTTGTTTGTACTTTTATTCTCTACAAACCGTCCATTTACACCATTAAGAGTGCTTCATTACTTTCCATTTTATAAGCAAAAAACTTTAAAAATCGCGTTTTTTTGCTTAGAAATGTTTATAACAAATTAATGGAAAAAATTTCAGAGTTGGAAATATAACAGGAATCATCTACGGATCGTCTTTCAGATGATGGCACAGACGGTTTTCTAATAGTATTAATGTCACGACAAATCGCTCTATTGCTTGGCCTACAAGTAATATTTCTTAAATGTGTTTAAATAACTAGTCCATTTTTAAGTGTCCTAAAACGTAGAATAAATAAACTGTATTAAAGCCATATATTGATAACTTACCTAAATTCAATTGGCTTAGAAATTTTCCTGGAAAACGACTCCGACAGTAACATTCTGGAGAACAGGATTATCTGAAAGAAAAGTCGTATAAGGTTTTATACACGAAGATACGAGTACATAAAAGAAATAACATAAAACAGAGCCTAATATTTGACATTTATTTAATAAAACTTTAATCTGGATGATTAAAAATAAATACTTAATCAAGTCAGAGTAGTTTGGTTCAAAAATGGTGTTAAGAAATATCTGTCTTTCACAGTCTTTCTGGGTGGAATGTTGATTGATTTTTAGTATCGTTTTGTCGGTAATGACACAAAGAGATGTATAAAAAATTCGGTCAAGTGCAAGTTATAGGTACTTGCACAATACGAAATATGCACGTATTTCTTTTATTGCATAAATCGTTTAAGGAAGTCATTACAAACCCAAAAAAAAAATATTTTATCGAAAATTACTAGGATAATTTCTAGAAAAAGTTTTAAGTCATAAATAAATAGATTTATTTGCGTCGGGAACATGCAAAATTTGAAACATTTAAATTTTCGAATTTTCGACCATTGGGATGAAAACAAGGAATAGCAGTTTATTTACGTCGAAATTATTAAAATATGATGTGTCACAATTTCGTAAAAATGACAGTTTTGTTGCAAGATTGAAAGGTTCCTGGATCGATTTCGGCTTGAAATATACATGAATAAGATTTTAGGAACCTTCTACTTTAAGTGCAGGGATATTTCATTGGATGAGTTACGCATTAAATGCCCTTTTTATTGATTTTTCGATGACCCTACAATACTAGAATTCGCCATTTACTTATTATAACACTTTTGACGTCACAGTCAATGGGATCATGTTTTACAAGTTTCGAAATTTTCCAATCCAGATAATTTTGGGTCAGTCTACACCTAATTCACACTAAAAATGGTGTTAGGGATATAACCACAATGGAAAAAATTACTTAGCTGCCAGATTGTTATAACCACAGGGTGATGTATTTATTGAGACGCGAGATCATTTTAATCTTTTTCTGTTATCTGTTCTTATCTGTTCTGTTATTACAAATACCTAAAAAGATCTCGGAGCAACACCGGGTGAATTAGTTGTGTTAGTGAATTAGAGCCACCCTACTCATCCAAAATGAACCGACGCCGACGGATTCAAGGTCTCATTTTAATTCTGGTTAAAACGTGGTCTGGCTCTCAGACACCCTGAGTGTGATCCTACCTGATGAAGGATAAGGGCCCAGAAATGGCGATAGCAGGAAGGTACCTAGACCAGAATCAAAAAATAGTTATTCTTAATTCTTTTTATGGTCTTCTTTTACTACACTAGCGAAGAAGTTAATCTTTGCATAATATGAATGAAAGTCTACTTGTCAGGGGTACATATAAATATGCAAAAATTGAGAATAAATTCTCTAACCACCTGAAAATTTCTTATACAATAAGGATTTCAACAAATAATGGTAAAACAGCTATTCTCCGGGCTATATGCCCCTCCGAGCGCTGAATTACATACCAAAATTTGCCGTATTTTCTTCTAACACAGTTGTATAGGCATATATAGGCATATAGCCCGGAGAATAGCTGTTTTACCATTATTTGTTGAAATCCTTATTGTATAAGGAATTTTCAGGTGGTTAGAGAATTTATTCTCAATTTTTGCATATTTATATGTACCCCTGACAAGTAGACTTTCATTCATACGTTTGAAAATTTTACCTTACGGTAAACTCTACTCTGAATGCTCGAAACTGCTAATGGATGGCGCTGCCTGTGTCTCACTGCTTATGCAGTACGACAGTTGTAGCTTTAAGGGATTACTTTTTCGGAAGGTTGGTATGTTCGTCTATCCTGTACTGATGAGGACCAACGAGTTCGAAACCGGTCTGCAGGTGACGACATCCTAACTAAAGAAAAAGCTTCCTTCTTCCTGATAGTTTCTTGCATTCAAAACAAGTATTTTATTATCTAACTGTGTTAGAAGAAAATACGGCAAATTTTGGTATGTAATTCAGCGCTCGGAGGGGCATATAGCCCGGAGAATAGCTGTTTTACCATTATTTGTTGAAATCCTTATTGTATAAGGAATTTTCAGGTGGTTAGAGAATTTATTCTCAATTTTTGCATATTTGCATAATATTTTATATTATTTTAAAAGATAACCAACCAAATTCGACCAACAGTCGAAGCATTCAACGAATTATCTTGTCGTCGCCTTACTTTAATAAAACCTTTTAAAATTATATTAATAAAACGCAGAGTTTTCCTGTTTCCTCTTCTCAAAGCTCTTATTAAACTCATTTTAGCGAACCTTAGCTTTTACGCAAGGCTGTAGAATGCGAATAAAAGAAATAAAGTAAAAATAAGTAATTAGTCCGTGCAAATGTAATGACATCTTTGTTAGGTATTATTTTGTTTTGTTTTCTACTTTTTCCGTATAAAATACCAAGCTCCTTTTGGATTAATATTAAAACAAAAATAAATATTTTTTATTTTTACCTGAAAAAAATTATATGTTTTTAAGCTGGGGCAATTACGAAATTAATTCAGCGTTTTTGGCGGCGGCTGCCCCCTCTAAACGAAATTTGCCAACAGGATGAGAAACTAAACAGAATAGGGAGTTCAGCACTCAATCCGGTTAACGAAAATCAGCAGAAGTCGATAAAAATGTTAAAGGTAGGCTCCGTATCGAATGTCAAACAGACTTTTTCCTTTAACCAGTTTTTGCCATCAAATTGCCATATAAATTTTAACTGCCGCTTTCGGTTTTCTGACTTTTTTACACAGGAAAAAGCAAAGGAATAAACGATAAATGCTTTACCAGTTTATTTTATCAAACCGGAATATGCTATATTTTTACGGCGATTCTTAAGGGTAGAAAAAATTGATCATATAAATATCCCCTTTATACACAATCTAAAATATGGTTTATTGGCCGGATGCAGGATGCCCTTTGTATCACAGCCTGCAGCTTTTGATTCTGATATTTCTTTAATAATTTTTTTATGTGAGACAGACCACGTAGACTTCAAGTCTAAGTAGGTACTAACGTACCGTGGGCGTCTAAAGGGAAGTGTAATCTATCTGCACGGGATTTAAAGGATTCTAGGTTGGGAGGAGAAAGAAAAACATCCGCAGGCAATTTGTTCCATAATCTGGAGATCCTAGGTGTTGGGGACACCCAACCGTTCGATTAATTTATATATTTCTATTTTTATTTCCAAATAAATATTAATAACCGAGCAGGTATAAAATCCCTTTCAAATAATAAAACTCAAACTCGTATCTCTTGTTTAGTTAACTTGCATTAAAATACACAGTTATCGGTAAAACACAAAGCCCATTTCTGATAAAATATCTACAGAAAATCTTTCCTTTAATTTAGTTCTTCTAAAACCGGCACTTTGTCGTCAAACTTCAAAGGCCTAGTTTCCTTAGTTTTCTTATCTTTTAGTTTTATTGCTTTAGCGTCCCAAAATACACTTCTCTTAAATGCATAAAAAAGCCAGAAACCATGGCAACAGATATCAACCCCCTTACGTCTGTATCTAGTTCGGCCTCTTCCTATTTTCTAATGATTAGGGTAGATTCGCGTCATCGCGAAATTGACTGTAATTGGTCCGGGCGGCTCTCCTAAGGGTGGTACATTTCATTTCGACTTGGTTCCCTTCGGGAGGACAAGTCAGCTAACTAGACAACTCGAAGCAAGCCTGTTGTACCCGGGGCACGAAAACAAAAGTCGGTCAACTGTATGACCAGATACGTTCACATAAAGTCGGTGTGAAGTAGTGAGTGCGGGAAAAAGCCCTCTCTCATTTTCTCGGGTCATAGAACCCCCTTAAATCCAGGCAGAGTCCTGATTTCTTCTTGGGTCACAGAACCCCCTTAAATCCAGGCAAAGTCCTGATTTCTTCTCGGGTAATAAATCCCAATTACAATCATTTTCCCCAGTACGGAAGAACGCGGTATTTTCACATCACCTACAAACCATATTTCGGCCAAGAGCCAGTACAACAAGTAAAATCTCGCAGTGTTATGAAAATTGCACTTTAGTTGTGTTATGTAAATATGTAAATAACTGTAAATATACAAAGTGTTTAGTGAAATTGATGTCTTTTACTGTCTACAAGTCGCAGCTGCCAGAGATTGCGCATTCAGATGAAAATGAACCAGCAACCTATAGAAATAGTTTACAGTAAGGTGGAGGTAAGCTTTTGGTAAAGCCCATTATCCATCCACTAGGTATGCATAAGCGAGAGAAATGAGATGTTCTAGGCTTTTGTAGCTGGACGGTAAAGGGATGTATACGCAACGCGCCTCTTGTTGTCAAGGGGGCTAGATAGCAACTAGTTCTTCAGAACAAAATCCGTGAAAGTATCGGTAGAAAAGGGACAAATCCCCAACAGCGCGGCGATGAACGAGAGAAAGGAGTTTTCTTGTAAGGATTGGGTCATTCATAAGTCGAATATCTCTCCTTTAGATAAAATTAAGGATGTTAAGTGTCGAAGAGGATGCCGCTCCCCAGATGTCTGGAGAGTACTCCACGCTGAGTCTTATTTGGGAAATATAGAGAGTGTGTAAGTTGGAAGGGGAGAAGTACTTTCTGGCTCGAACGAGATAGCTGCTGATGTGGCTATTGAAGTAATGTGTTTGTGCCAGCTGAGGTCACGTTTAAAAGCGATGCCAACATGATTGAACGTTTCATTGTTCTGTAGGACTTGGCTATTTATATGGATGGAGTAAATGTTGCCGGATTTTTTGCGTGACAGAGATCAAGACTGGGTTTTGGAGGCGTAGAACTGAACAAGGTTCTTAGCACCCCAGCCTAAGATTAATTGAAAATCTTGGAAAAGGAATAAATTCATAGATCTGCGTCTATTATTCAGCTCTTGATTCGAGACTTGTCTGGAAAAATGAATGTTGGAGTGAAGAGTACTCTCGTCAGCATAACTGTGGATGGGGTTGGTAGTTGAAGAGAGCAGGTCATTAATGTGAATAGAGTTGGTGCCAGGACTCAACCTTGGGGTACGCCAGCATTGATGGGATGAAAGTTAGATGAGTGACCGTCCACCACGGCAGATATGCGCTGCTTAGAGAGATAGCTGCCGATCCAGGTACAAAGTTTGGGAGGAGAATCGTAAGAAGGTAGTTTTTTGAGGAGTGAGGCATGCCATATGTTGCAGCTAGGCTGCTGAGATTCTGTTATTTCTCGTATTTATATTCATTTTAAACAAAAACATTTAACTTTTCTGATTTTTATTTAAAATGGATATAAATACGAGAAATAATACAATCTCAGCAGCCTAGCTGCAACATATGGTTCCTCGGGCCGGATAGCTGAGTAATTAGTTTCCGGAAACAAAAAATAGCAGCCAGTCTTTGGGCAAAGTAATAATACGGGGACCGAAGAACAAGAAATAGAAAGCTGCTAAAGAATACAAGTAAATGGAAGAAATTGGTTTAACATTGACATATAAATGTCTTTGTTTACAACAACAGCATATTAGAGTAGTCGTAGAGTGTTAAGTATGTCAGAAAGTTGTTAATAGTTAGAAATAAATAAAAAATCAAAGAAGGTAAATGTTTTTGTTTAAAATCGATACAAATACGAGAAATAATACAATCTCAGCAGCCTAGTTGCAACACCATATTTGGTCAAATGCTTTGGAAATATCATGGAACAATAATCTGGGATTCACCATGGAATTCGAGAGATTTGTTCCAGTTATGTGTAACAAAAGTTAGGAGATCAGCTGTGGATCTTTAGTGACGAAATCCGTACTGTCTGTTAGGGATGATGTTGCGTTTTTCTAGATATTTTAGAATTTGCAAGTTGATCACTTTCTCCATAGCTTTGCTGACAACAGAAAGAACAGAGACAGGCCTGTAGTTGGATGGAAGGAACTTGAAACATTTCTTCGGGACAGCCTGCACACGAGCAGCCTTCCAGCTTTCTGGAAAGATACCCTTGTCGAAGGAGATCTGAAGAAGACGAGTTAAGATGGGTGCACGTTTTTTATAACAATTGCTGTGTATGCCATCCAGACCGGAGGACTTTTTGGGGTCAAGGGATAGAAGAATTTTTGAACTTGTTTGACCGTAAGTATTATGCCGGACATTCTGGGGGGTATTCGTAGCGGTTGGGGGAGGGAAAGTAGCGGGTGGAATTGGCAGCGAATTGTTTGGCAAATAGTTCAACTTCCTCTTTAGAGGTGGAGATAATTTCGTTGTCAGACGTCAGGTGAGGAAAGCTGTTCTACAAAAGCTCTGTCTGATGTTTTTTCAAGTGACCAGAAAGCTGCCGTTGGAACAGGAAAGCAGTTTATCTTGTAAGCAGTTGTTAAAAGCATTTTTGAACTCTAAGATGGTTTGATTAAACTGATTTCTTGCCTCAGTAAAAGTTTGACAATTTTCATGTGAAGGATTTTGAAAATACATTTAGTGAGCATGGACATTTTTGAGCCTGGATTTATCACAGGCCTTGAAGAACCAGGGCTTGTGATGGTGGAGTTTACGTTCCTTGCGAGTATGTAGAATGAAACTTTTAATACCTGCTTTTATGACAGCTGTGATATGAGAGCTTTGGTAATACATTTACTAATGATAAATCACATTTTTAATTTTTTCATGTCTCTGCGGGACTATTTTCACAAGACCGTATCTTAAACTGACTTATTCAAGTAAAACATCATATTCCCAAACTCATGTTTATTCAGATTCGGTTAGGTTTTTATCTGCGTATTTTCAATTAACTAGTTTATAGTTTGTGCTTTTTTATGACTATTATTACAGATTTTAGTTTATTTATTGTTCCTCGATATATCAGACACATAACAAACGTTTACTAAGAAAGATTAGTTCTAAAGGAAACCCATTATGGAGAAGTGTTCGCAGCAGTGCTAATTTCAACTACGCCCAATCAAAACAGCTGAAAAGCGCATTAATTACCCAAATTGGAAAACGTCGGAAATAACACCTAAAGTAAATTTTGATTCCAATTTATTGAAGCGTGCTCAGAACCCAGAAAGTTTGATAGATTAAGTTTTTGTGCATAGATTTTTGGAAAAGAATTATTCAATGAATTGTCCAGTAAACTTAATTAATTAAAGCTTTTATTGGAACAAATTCTTAAATATACCATTACATTAAAAACACTTACTCGTATAGTAGCGTGGAGGTAAGAAGGTAAGTCATGTCCATTGTAATATTTAATGAATTTTTAAAATTTTTCATGAGCTGAAAAATAAACCATTATCTATGTTGTTTCCTGAGTTCATCGTCTAATAAAATTTCTATAAAATGTAATTAATTTGTTACTAAACAGAAAGCAAATTCCAAAATATCGATTTATTCAATTTTAATTACAGATGCAGAACAGTTAACAATTATAAACTTTTCTAATAGAGACTAGCGTTAAAGAGTGTTATTGATCAAAGTTTTAAGCAAAAACTTATTTCAAGTTGGGCTTTATATATCAGCAGTAATTACAAATAATTGTAACATTTGCAATTTTTTGTTAGGAAATTAATTACTTACTTTCAAAACTTTTAAATATTAACTTAAAGGTAAATTTAATATTTATTACATATTACATATAACAGTGTTATAAAGGGAAAATTACAAAGTTCTCTACAATTTCAATTAGTTATGAGCGAGCCCTAAGGATACACAGATGGTGAAAAACAGATGTTTAAATGCTTGACTCTTAGACTAAAATCCCCTGGGAAACACTGTTGTTCAGCATAAGTTTGTTAAACGTTATTACTGGATATTATATTGAACACAGGTTAGGTCTGGCTTAGGGATACATAAATAATAAAAACGTACTCCAAATTGTTTTATAATGATACTAGCTGATACCCGCGGGCTTCGTCAGCGTGTTTTAAACATGAAGTATATTTTTAGAATATACAGCGTGAGTCGGGAGGAACGCACCAAATTCTAGGAGTGTGTTCTAGACGTAAATATAAGTCAAAAAACCCAAAAGTTGTAATCCGATTTTTATTTGTTGTCAAATTACAACGTTGAAAAAATATGATAAAGACGCTTTATTGTCATTTTTTTTTGTTGGTGAATAGGTGATACAAAAATAAAAATTGAATTAAAACTTTTGGGTTTTTTTGACTTACATACTTACACTCCCAGAATTTGGTGCGTCCTTCCGACTCTCCTTGTATATTCTAAAATATATATTTCATGTTTAAAACACGCAGGTGAAGCCCGCGGGTACCAGCTGGTTTAAGTATAAACTAAAAATGTTTACACATGGTGTTACCCCCTAGGGATTAAATTACAACACAAAAAAATTGTATATCTAAAAAAAATTGACATCGTTCGGCGTTTGTCAATACAGTCTGCCGTTTAAGAACCAAAAATATTTACATTTTTTGTAAATGACTTTACCCCCTTAGCAAGAGACTTTCATAACACCCGCTACTATTTTGCACCAAGACTGAAAAGCAAACCTGCATGCCAAATTTCAAAATTTCACGACGCGACGCGACGTAGGGTTTCGTAGGCGTGGTGAGGGGGTGTTTTTACCCCTTATGGGTATTCCAAGACTAAAGTTTAATAAAATCGACGTGTTTCGGCTTTTTTCATAAAACCCATTTGTTTTTGAATTAAAAAACTATTTAATTTGTAGGGGTTGATTTTACCCCTTTAGACGGCGAGTTTTGCAATATTATTTCTTAGTGGACGTCTGGGGCCTAAACTAAAGCTGTATGCAAAATTTCAGCTTTCTATGTTTGGCAATTAGGGCTGGGCCTTGATAAATCAGTGGTAGAAGCGTGTTTTTGCCCTCTGGGGGTAAGATTCCAACACGAAAAAAAGTAGTCCTATGTAAAAAAATAAAATTAACATGTTAATATTAAATTTTTTCCAAAAAGTGTAGGGATATTTGGATCTATATTATTCTTTATAAATATTTGCTTTTCTTTCTTTATAATTTAGATAATAGATTTCCTAATTCTGCATAATTTTTTCATTTGATTCAGATCTATTTTTACAATATTTTTTGAAAGCTTTTCTTTTTGATTTTGCAAAATTTTTTATATTTGATTTAATCCATGGACTAGTTTTGATAAAAATATAAAAATTATATTATTTATTTTATGTGGTGCATGTTTGTTAAATTAATTATTATGAAATTATTGTTAAATGAATGAATGAATTTTTATTTTTGGGTCTAAAGGTAAGCTAACAATTTTTCTCGACTTAAAGTCCCAACGCCGGACAAGCTGTGTTAATTATGAATTTCTTGTAGTCTCGCGCATGTTGCGAAAAAATCCCCGCAAGTCGTTTCCAATAAAATAAAACATGGTCGAAGTGAGAAACAAAAAACCGTTCGGATCTTGACGCTGAGATTTTGCCCGTCAAATTATCACCACCACAAAGTGTTACACGCAACAACATCTGCTCTCGTGTCCGTAATAATAATTTTCTTTTCCTAAAATAGGGGCCTTTGGTTAGGAGTCTGCAAGTGACAGCTTCAAATTTAATATGATAATGGACCTGTTTTATTGCTTTAACACTTCGTCTTTATGGCGGATATCTCAAAGGTTTTGTTTGCATAACTTTTGAGTCCCCATCATTAATCTTTATTTGTATGTGTTGAATACGGCACCTGGAAATCAAAACCTTTACTATACAGGGTGTTATCAGAACATAAATTCGCGGAAAAATTAGTAAGTGTGTAGCAATACATATGCAAAAGAAGGACTAACAGTTTCCAAGCTACTAGAGTTCATAATTTAATTTTCTAAATATTGTTTTCGAAAAAATATATTTTCGAGAAATGTACCTATGCTTTAAAAATTATTTTGTGAGACATTTAAAAAAAATATATTTTCGAAATACGGGGTTTGGGAGAAAATATTTCATAAATCCGTTTTCTAAAAAGCATCTTTGAAAAATCGGTCAGGACATTTTTGAAAAAATGTAGGTTCAAAATGTGTTTTCGAAAAAATATTTTTGAAAATTTTCGTTAATCTATTTTCGAGAAAGCTGTTTTTTTAAAAAAAGCAAATAATTCGGTTACTTGTTTCGTTTAGAAGCCAAAACTATCCGGCGCAAATTTTGATAAGATCGCAGTGAGATGTATAAGGAATGTTTTCAAAAACAATCTAAAAGCATGTAAATTAAAAATGCCAAAAAGGGCTTGCATTTTTTATATTACTTATTAGTATTGACCTATTATTCATATTTTTTTGGTATAATTCATTTCAAAGACCTTACATAGGCGACAAAACGTGTGTTTTTATTTATAATATTTTATAGAATATGTAGGAATGGTTAATGTTTACGGTACAATATTTATTTTTATAAAATTCGCTATTGAAATCCATTTTGTACAAGGCATAAGAAACGGAGCCAATAAAACTAAGAAATTTGTTCGGGTTTGCTCAGTTTTATTTAATTAGAGTGAAATTAGGGAAAGCACATACGATATGACAACGCCAGGAGCAACCAAATATTAGGAATAGAAATAGAACTTTAAAGAAGAGGAAACACCTTTAATTCCATTAAATAACACACTTATTTCGATTTTTTGTTACTCTAATCTAGGCGCGGCCCGTGAAATTTTAAAGTTGTATATCTGTGTTGCTACTTATGGGACCCATGCAAAGTTCAGGTTTTTTAATAGTAAGCCTACTTGGAATGCTTTGATAAAGAATAAAAATATTTTGTAATTTGCGAAAAAAGTTGAAGTTTTGAATTGACCCACTTGGGAAAAAAATTAACACGCTTAGGTATTTTATTTCTTATTTTTCTAAACACATTTTACATCATTTTGTCGAGAAATCTTAAATTCTAAGAGAAAAAAATGTGTTAGTAGTCATTCGAATTTTTTTTTAAATTATATTTTTGGTTCCTGTGTCGATATATTACATTTCCCTTCTCTTCGGACGCCCACGGTACATTAGTACTTAGTCTTGAAGCTACGTGGGTTGTCTCAGATAAGAAAATGTACTTGAAAATCGTATCATATTTTTCCCCTAAATGAAATGAGAATTAATTCCTCACGCTCTAATTTTACAAAACTGAAGACGGTGTATCATTTTAAAACGGAAAAGAATACATATTGTGAAAACGGCGCGGTGCAAATGTTTTCCGAGATATTTATTGCTCTTTTATGTCAAGATGTAAAATATGGCGGCTAAGAAGACGGTAAAATTACACATTTCTCACAACTTTTTGGGATATGACTCCCTTCCCTTCTTCTCGTAATTTGTGGATGTATGGTGAAATATTTCAATAAGGTCTACAACTTTGGTTTAAAACAAATTTTCACGAATGTTTAGGCATGGAGAGGAAAGCAATAGATTATTTTTACAAAGACATTATTGGAGCATGAATAATAAGTAAAAATTCTTTTATTAATATTATATTGAATTAAAACGTATCGTGCTGTGCCTTATTTTATTGTAGAAAAGTAAGCTTTATAGCTTTTAATATGTAAAAGCGGTGTTTGTCTGTTTTTTTTTCTTATCTCAAACACGAATTTTAATTTGAATGGTTCTCTATTGTTCCCTCTCTTTTGAAACTCTCTCTTAACAATGCCTTAAGGCACAGTATGAATGTCGAAAGTATCCAGGGCATTGATTAAGCCGTCACTATGTTAATAAATTCTTTTTAAGGTTTTTTTGTATTGGCGAATTGATTGAGTATTTTTGTTTGCGAAGTTTTGACATTTCATTGACTTGACGCTACAGTGCATTGTATAATTGCTTATTTCCTTTATCAGAACATTACACGCAAAAAAAAGAAACTTTTAAGTTAAAGAAAATTATTTTGTCTTGAATATAATAATTAAAGAAAATTGGAGTCAGTGGAATCAAGTGGCTTAAGCGTTTTAGTAGGATAAAATTATTTAGGACGCACGTGATATGACAATGCAAGAGGCGCACAAATAATAAAAATAGTAACAAAAAATGATTTACGACTGACATAGGCTCGTTGTAGTTTACAGCCTCAAATTATTTATTTTTTTTCTCCTACACGTCAAATTACTTTTCGCATTTGTACTTTGGCCCTTACACGAAAAAACAATATGGGAAACAAATGGGAAACATTTAACTCGGCAACTCAGCATCTCTGTCTTTAAAGACTCTAATTTCAACGTTAAAACTCAAACTGTTGACTAACAAATATATTGTTCTCATACAATCCCCTAAAGGCTGGCACAATGTGATCGGAATATTCATTACCTGGCTTTCTGGCACGCCTAATTCCCTTAAAGATGTTCGTGTAGCTTGTGAATCTAAAAATGTTATTCCTGAACTATATAAAAGTGATTTTTAAACTAACTTGATGTTGGTTATTTTGCAGTCCCATTCTTGTTTGGTTGTGCATAAGAAAATGTAACATTTAGAATTTGCTGTTCAATAAATACCCTTCTTTAAATAATTCCGCCTCATGAGGAAAGGGTCGTGCTAATGTTTTAGCATTTTTTTTTAATTTAAGCATTCGGCTTATGCCTATTCACCAAGATTCGAATCAATTGAAATACTAGCTTCAAAAATATTTTCTCACGTATTTTTAAAAATAGGGAGCCATATTGATAAGTGGTATTTTAAAAACGAGTCGCGTCCGGAATTGAAAACCCAGTTTAGCATCCAGCATCCGTGTTCTAATAAACCCAATAGTACACGGCAAATAGGAAATCCGATTTTTCTAGCTAGACCTTACTATATTTTGTCGTTTAGATGTGATGTGACCTAGTTTTCTTTATGGCGAAAATAGCTCCGGCAAAATTAACTAAATTACAAAAATTCACAATCAGAAAGTTAATTCTAGCTTCGCGAAAGCTTTTAAAATTTATTTTAATGTAGCTTACTTTTATTTTATAGAAAGCTTTAATCATCTTTTCTTATTTTGATTGACCCGATGGAATAATTTTAATGTCAGCTCTGTGATTGGCTCGGACCTGTTACGAAAGTTTGTATTTTTCCAGAGAAGTGGTAAAATAAAGCTTACTTCGCTTTACCTAAATCGGATATGAAATTTCTATCAGAATATCCAGTTAAAGCAAATCCTGTAGACATGTAAACAAGTTTATATGGGGACTGCTGACTTTCAGATTTTATTGACAGTAGTAAAATAAGTTATTTTGTGGTATATGTATTTTTGCTTTGACAGTTACGATGTGTTCGTGAAATAGATATACCAATATAACTTAGTGCACGTTATAGTAATAAAAATGTTTATATATATATATATATATATATATATATATATATATATATATATATATATATATATAATGTCGGTAAATGCAAAAGCTTTAATTCTTTAGCTAGTGCAAACCAGAAGACAGTAAAATGACAAATACAATAAAGTGGGACTATTCTTTTTGATTCTGGTGTGGGTATCCTCCTGCTATCGCGATTTCTGGGCCCTTACCCTTCATCAGGCAGGCTCACACCCAGAGTGACTGACGAACAGACCACACACCAGATCCTGATGAAGGGTAAGGGCCCAGAAATCGCGATAGCAGGAGGACACCCACACCAGAATCAAAAAGAATAGTCCCACTTTATTTTATTTGTCATTTTACTGTCTTCTGGTTTGCACTAGCGAAAGAATTAAAGCTTTTGCATTTACCGACATTATATATATATATATATATATATATATATATATATATATATATATATATATATATATATATATATATATATATATATATATATATATATATATATATATATATATTTATATTATTCTTTTTGATTCTGGTGTCCTCCTGCTATCAAGATTTCTGGGCCCTTACCCTTCATCAGGCAGGCTCACACCCAGAGTGACTGACGAACAGACCACACACCAGATCAGACTCAACAAGAGACCTTATTTCCAAAACGATCGAAGAGGATGGGTAAGTTTTGGAGCATCATCGTAAAAGTAATTTGTCGTTCGCCTTTACATCTTATCCATCCTTTTCGAATGTTTTGGCTATAAGGTCTCTTGTTGATTCAAGGTTGGTCAGCCACTCTGTGTGTGTGAGCCTGCCTGATGAAGGGTAAGGGCCCAGAAATCGCGATAGCAGGAGGCACCCACACCAGAATCAAAAAGAATAGTCCCATTTTATTTGTCATTTTACGGTCTTGTGTTTTGCACTAGCGAAAGAATTAAAGCTTTTGCATTTACCGACATTATATATACAGTGTCACACATCAAGTCCGCATCATATGGGAAATTTTTTTCCTTACAGGTTAAAGGAAATTCTTATTTTACTATTAGTTTTTGCTTTAAAAATGACGCCCAATGGCATGCACATGAGCAGTCACGTGACTTTGTTTAGCTGTCAAATTTGACATTTCTTTCAAAAAATGTCCAAAAAGGCGGTTATTTCTTAAAAGTTCGAAAAATGTTAAAGGAAAAAGTTGTTTGTTTTTTAATTTTCTACCCTTGTCCCAATTTTCAACTTTCTAGTACAAATTTCATTTTTTTCCAATTTTTTTTAAACTCGACATTTCTGGGTTTTTTAAATTTTACCAAACCAGTACAAAAATATTCCTTTATACCAAACTTATCTTTTTAATGTATTTTTATCACCAATTGTTGTTCTAAATACTGTTTTTTATTATAAAAATAGGAAACGCCAGCAAAAACTATGTCAAAGTTGACATAATTTGTACAAATAACTGAACATTTGACTTTATTTCGGTTTTTTACTAAGATGCACAAAACCGAATTAAAAAACAATTCCAACGAAAAATCTTTAATTTACCTTTTACTGCACTTTTTAAAAAATAAAACCTTGTCTTAATAATAACGAATAATTACAACGCAAAAGGAACTAAGAGCAGGCCCACTCTAACCATTGGACCAATAGAGGCTGCAGCCCTAGGGCGCCGGACGCCCTGCGCCCTAGGGCTGCAGCCCCTATTGGTCCAATGGTTAGAGTGGGCCTGCTCTTAGTTCCTTTTGCGTTGTAATTATTCGTTATTATTAAGACAAGGTTTTATTGTTTAAAAAGTGCAGTAAAAGGTAAATTAAAGATTTTTCATTGGAATTGTTTTTTAATTCGGTTTTATGCATCTAACATCTTAGTAAAAAACCGAAATAAAGTTAAAGTTCAGTTATTTGTACAAATTATGTCAACTTTGCATCAACTTTGACATAGTTTTTGCTGGCGTTTCCTATTTTTATAATAAAAAACAGTATTTAGAACAACAATTGGTGATAAAAATACATTAAAAAGATAAGTTTGGTATAAAGGAAAATTTTTGTACAGGTTTGGTAAAATTTGAAAAACCCAGAAATGTCGAGTTTAAAAAAATTGGAAAAAAATGAAATTTGTACTAGAAAGTTGAAAATTGGTACATCGGTGGAAAATTAAAAAACGAACAACTTTTTCCTTTAACATTTTTCGAAATTTTAAGAAATAACCGCCTTTTTGGACATTTTTTGAAAAAAATGTCAAATTTGACAGTTAAACAAAGTCACGTGACTGCTCATGTGCATGCCATTGGGCGTCATTTTTAAAGCAAAAACTAATAGTAAAGTCAGAATTTCCTTTAACCCGTAAGGAAAAAATGTCCCATATGATGCGGACTTTATGTGTGACACTGTATATATATATATATATATATATATATATATATATATATATATATATATATATATATATATATATATATATATATGAAGAAATATTGATCCGGGAGTACATCCGTTCGTTTGTTAAATTCCTATTGGAATCTGGCAGACGTTTCGCCAAGGTCTCACTTGGCATTATCAATGCTTACTCGTTGCTGTCAAGTCGTAAACTGATGAATCTTTGTCGTGACTCTCGATATTTATAGCCTGCGCCGGAGGTTGTAGCGGTTCTGGTTGGCTGGCGTTGGCTCCGCCCCCTCAGTCGTTGCTTCGTTGGCTGTTTGTTGTGATGTGGTTGCGAGTTGATGCGCTTCGGCTTGCCGTTTTACTATTGTCTTCCATGTACTGGACAAATGCAGAGCGTCATCCCTTTTGTTTAGATGACCGGCCTTTTCTATTTCGATGGCTTCTCGTATTATTCTCGTTTTGTAGTTTTCGACGTTTGCCAGTTGTCTGCAGCTATCAAAGTTGATTTTGTGTCCTGTTTGATGTTGATGTTGAAACAGGGCCGATGTAGTTTGTTTGTTTCTGATAGCCAGTTTGTGTTCTTCTAACCTGGCTGAAATTCGTCTGTTGGTTTGTCCTACGTCCTTGGCGAAACGTCTGCTAGATTCCGATAGGAATTTAACAAACGAACGGATGTACTCCCGGATCAATATTTCTTCACATTTCTCCATCCATGAAAGTCTACATTCAATTCTAAATAAATATTTTTTGGAATTAGAATTATGATCTTTGTATATATATATATATATATATATATATATATATATATATATATATATATATATATATATATATATATATATATATATATATATATATGTGTGTGTGTGTGTGTCATTTAGAAATTGTTTTTTAATGTAGCAAATTTAATAATAATTATTCTGGATGGTAAAATGACAAATGAAATAAGAATTTCTTCGTTGAAAAGAAAATCGATATTTTGTCGGGTATTAAAAGAAGTTTTAGGGCAAGGGATGTCCTTTGCCAAGTGAAGCGTGAGGGCAAACTCTGGATAATATTCAGATTAAATTCAGGCAGGCTCCTTGTTTACATTGCACCCTTTCTCTATTATTTTACCGGAAAACAGTTCTGTAAATATAATGGAATGTCAAACAAAAAAATTTTGAAATTTAAAGCAGATAATTGTTATTAAAAGTTTAGAGTTTATAATGTACAAACTTAGGAAAAACTATCATACAAGAAAACCAAGAAGCTTCGTTAACCATGGATGTTATTTCAGTTTTTAAAACAGAAGATTTAAAATCTGTACTAAATATTCTTAAATTTTTCGAAATATCACATGAAATTTCCCATTCTATATATATATATATTATATATATATATATATATATATATATATATATATATATATATATATATATATATATATATATACGTGGCAACAATAATCCTATTTAAATATAAATCAAGTTTTCTTCTCAACAAGAAATAAAAGCAGTTATATTCTTACGTATTTCAGGTATTGGCCCTACGAGATCAATTTTCTAACCCGTATCTGAATCAAATATGAGCCACTCTATTGAATTTTGCTCTCCTGAGGGGTAACACCATAACTTCTGTTTATCACATCACACAACTTTGAGGTTAGCAACGCAATAAAAACGTTCTTTGTTTATTTTTAATCGTGTTTATAAAAATTTTGTATGTATTAAAACCTTAGAAATACCATGGGCTTGTCTGATTTAAAAGCGATTATTTTAAATAAATCAAATATTGGTTTATTTTTATTGCATGAAGAGGAAAAGAAGTCGGGATTTAAACTGATTTCAATAAAGATTTTTTCAAGGTAATTCACATAATCGGTTTATGTCGGATTATATGAAAAGCGAAAAATTCTTTTTCCAATCGCTTGGGACAACTTCCAAAAATATGAAGAAAGGACAGGTCAAGTAAGTGTCCTTTAATATTAATATTCATTAGAAACTTATGGATATACATGCATTGATATACTTTTTAATTTTCTTAATCTTTATATGTCTTAGTTAACCTGCAAAGAAATCTAATCTAATAATTTTTTTATGGCACTAAATACAGTGCTTTAAAAATTGAATAATACTTAAATAGCTATGACATTTAATTAGAAATAGAATGAAAGAAAGATAATACCAAAAAGTACTTGTCTCGTGTAATAAAACGCATTGCTAGACACGAAATTGAATTTCTAAAAATAAGATAAGTAGGAATACCGTATTGGAAGACATGCTGCTAAGATCAAAGATCAAAGAATTAAAAAGTTGAAATTTAAATATTTTTGTGGATGGGTATAGATATACTGAATGAAGGCACTAGTTTGGGATCAAAGAGCTTTTGTCCTTTATTGCTTTGAGAAATTTGATACCATTTTAAAGATAAATTTGTATTCAATGTGAAATGACAAACGTCAATACAATGAGCAGTAATGGAATATAATAATTATTATAAATGGTAGAACTATAACATAATGCCAAATTCTTCTTGTTCAAGTTCTATTAATTATTTCATTTACAAGGTATTTTTGTTCATCCAAATTTATCACGTTAAATGCAAGCTGTCCTCCATTATCTCTAAATACAATAAGGGTCATAAACCTTTAGGCATCCTCCCGTATGCCAAAAGTTTCGTTTAAAGGGATCGAATAGTGAGGATCTACAAAAATTAAAATTATGGAGGGTGTATAAACCAACCGCAATCCTAGCTTGAACAGTTTGACATAAATGTGAATAAACAACCATATTTTACAGAAATCCGGGCTAAGCTGAGATAAACTGAGATTTGTGCTTTGGTGCGGTTTATATCTATATGGTTTATATTGGTAGTTTAACCAGTAACAAAAACGAATTAGATTATATATATATATATATATATATATACAGTGTGTAACAAAAATATGGAAACCTCGAAATATCTTGCAAACCGTTCATCTAATTTTTATGAAATTTTGTACATTTAGGTATGAAATTACGCCCGATCCAATGGTGAGTTTTACATTGTTGTCAAGTGTACCGTTGTCTTGAAATCGATAGGAACTTTGTTTTAAAACGAGAACGCACTATATCTTATTCGATTTTCGAACAGCTTAAAATTCTGAATACTTCTTATTGGAAACACTTTATCCCAACGTTAACAGTTTTTGAGATAATGGTGATCAAAAATCGTTGTTGTATTAAATTTTACCTTAAAACAAGTATGTACGAACGTTTACCTGAAATGTCTGACATTGTCAGTTTCGTTTATTTACAAAAAATGGAACATTTTACAGAAACTCAAAAAATTACAAATTTTAAAATTATTAGTAGCTGTCTTCCCCATTTTATTTTCATTTCATTGGTTTTTATCCTTGCGTGATAGACAATAATAAGTAAACCATTTAATAATGGGTTTATTCTTTACAGAATGAAGTAATACAAAATTGTATATAAAATAAGCAGTATCGTCAGCAATATTAGGTAAAAAATTTTATATCAGATCGATAGGGTTAACTTGATTTTCTCGTATGTATTACACAAAATCGGACACATTGCAAGTGACACAGTTACCTTTCGCATAGTTTGACTTATAATAAATAGTTTTCAGGCCGATTTCAAAACTTGTTTACAAGTATTTGAGCGTTCTCGAATTATAATCTTTATTCAATTTCACATTATTTAATATTTTGTGGGCAAGCTTTCAGTCCTTTAAAATATTTATTCTGTGACCCCATTATTTTGACACACTTAAACGAAAGACAAAACAGAAACAGAAAAATGTTAGAAGGGATTAAGATCAAAGGAATTTAGGATGGAGAAAGGGCGCGCGTTGGATGACTACAAATGTTTGCGGAATGGGCAAGTTTTTTATTTTATGCTAATAGTAATGAAATAAAAAATAACCTGATTTAGAAAATAAAAGCTTCTAAAAAATTGTTAACAAAAACTCAATTAAAAAAATATATTTTTAAAATTATATCTGATTTTAGGTAATTGCATACCTACTAAGAATATTTTTAAACATGTCATTAAAAGCCAAAATCTAAGAGGGTAGCTTGCCCAACACCCGCAAAAATAAATTCGATATACAAAGCAATCGAGGCCGAGCTTTCGTTAGCGGCAGGATCAAAAATTTAAAATCGTTAAAATCTCCATGCATGAAAATCAGTTTATGAGAGAAAATTAGCTATCACCGGGACTAACAACTTTTATTCAAATAAACCTTCTTAATGAATTCATATTTATCTCACTGAAAATTCACTTGCCATTCTGCAAGGGATATGTATAGATTTATTTAAATTTTTCACATAATTTTTCATTTTCCAGTTAATTTCAAAAAACTAAATTTCTGATTTAACTTTTTTCTGGCGTTAATATGAAAGGTAAGGCAAAACTAATTTCTTTATAGCAACTTTTAATGAGCTTAACGATTACGTTATTAATTTTTTTATTCGACTTTTCTTCTTTGGGCAGATAGTGAAACATGGTGCTGCTTACTCGCCAACGGACTGATTATCCTTCTCCTGATTGGTGCAACAATGTACTAAATCGTAAATTAAACATATTCTAAAGATATATTTGTTTGGGATTGTTAAATTTCACAGCGAAGCAAAGTTTTTGTGTTCAAAGATTTTTTTATTTAAACTAATTTAATTTTAATTCTGACATAAAAGTTCAAAAACTAATTAACGCTATCTTGTACGCATACAACATTTACTTATTCATGCACTATGAATAAGTTTACTTTTGGAAACTACATTTAAAGTTAAGGAAAAATAAAGAATGTCCATTTAATTTAACTTTAGGAGATATACGGCATCATTGACATTATGGAACTAATGAAAAGCAGAATACTTTTCTGTTTACTTCAATATTTTCAAACTATTTTATGATCTGGAAAAATTGTTATTTGAGTTTTTAAGCGAGCTGGGATTTTGTCGTTTTTAACTTTAGTTTATATATGAGTAGTAAATCTAGACCTACATAAGTCTAATTTTGTTCTATGTTCAGGACAGACGTACGTATTTATTTTCTTTCCATTAAAAAATCGCACAAAAAGTAAAATTAAACAGCTACTAACAAAGTTGTAAAAATACTCTATTTTACAGAGGAAAATTTCTGGACTGAGCCGTAATTTTTTAATTAAAAAAGAGTGGTGAAAAAGGGCTTTTCTAATTATAAGGATGCAGACGCAGTCGGCATTAGTATGCACAATGCAAGATATACGTAATCTGAAGTGGTTATTGCATTCTGTGTTTTGTAATAATATAGAACTCCTGCGCTGAAAATTACCCGAGAATTTTCGAGGTTTAATATTTTTTTATCTGTTTGGACCATTTGTAATATTTTCTCTTTCCCTTTCAGTTTTCTTTTCATCATCCGCTTTCCGGACTTCTGTAACTTTTTATGAATTAATCAAAGCTTAAACGTCATTCCAGTGTTTTGTTGTAAATTATTCGGTAAATTTTTGGGACAGTTTAAAGTTATCTATATTACTAGCTACTAGATATTAAAATAACTAAATATTTATAGGTATAGGGTTTCCTCTAGGAGTGATAATAATTAAGAATTTAAAATCCCCTTGGTTAGCACTTTATGTTCTAAATTAAATGACTTTAACAAAAAATGGCACGTTATCTTAGCTTCCTTAAAAAATTCCCTGTGTATTAATAAATATTTTACGGCGGGCCAATAATTTCAACTTAACGACTTGGGAAAAAGTTTCCAAGTGCTGCCAAGTATTTAATTTTCAAGTCTCAAATTTGCTGTCATAAATAAACCGATAAATTAGAGCTTATACCTAAGCCAATTATAGCATAATTGTTCAAATTAAATTTGCTAAATTATGTCAGAAATTTCACGTCATGTTTTCCAAAAATAATAAAGAACAAATTGTATTTTGCTGATTTTCTTACTTTTTTTTGATTTGAATGAAGATTTATTTCTATTTATATTTTGATTTATTAAATATTTGCGCCCATTTATTTCCATATAGAACTAAAAGGCTTTGGAATTGAGGATGTGAATTTTTTATTTGGTATTTATGTCTTAAATTTTTGTATTTTTGGGAATAGGAGCAAAAATCCATATTTAAAATTAATTCTGCATTGCGTAAAATTTACACTATATATATATATATATATATATATATATATATATATATATATATATATATATATATATATATATATATATATATATATACATATATATATATATATAGAAAAAGGTTTCAGCGTCCATTTTAGAAAAAAAAAGAATAACCTCTGGTTGGTAGACAGTAAGCTTTCACCCTTGTTGGGGATCATCAGACTGACGTAACCTATAGCCATACTATAGATGACGCTCGCGCGGAAATTGATAAAATTGATTTTTAGTTAGTTAACTACCCGCCCTATTCTCCGGATTTAGCACCGTCAGACTATTATTTGTTCCTAAAACTGAAAAAAAAAACATTTGAAAGGTAAAAGATTTCCGAGGAATGACGGAGCCACATGTGCCGTTGAAGAGTGGTTTGCAGACAAAGGACAAATAATTTTTCAAAGGGCTTAAAATTACTTTATTAACTTTCTTCTAAAGGTGTAAGTCCTAAAGGACTTACACATGTTAAATAAATAAAATTTTGTTTTGAAATATTGCGGTGTTTTATATAGTAGGCTAAGTACTAATTAATACTCCCTGGTATATATAGTATATAGTATTTTACCTGTTCTTCTTGTCATAAACCTTCAAGTAATGCACTACTAGCACTACTGCAACTAACTAAATATAACGTCAAATCTGAGGCATGTAAGCTTTACATTACGGGAGATAAACTATTTTTAAACAGTGATTCTTCTCTCTCAGATAATCTAACGATCTTTGCATCCTATTTTATATCATATCGCTCATATAGGATAGACATATATACAGTGACATTGGTTTACTAAATTGGCAACACTAACAGTGTATGAAAATAGACAATTCGACCAAAGAATTTATTTTCTTTTTCAAATATTCTCGTATTTCAGCAGGTTCATTGAATTTGAAGGAAAATGCTATGGTTAGATCTAATAGGATAACAAACAAATAATGTTAATTTTTTTTGCCAATTACAATAATAATTTATGAATTAAAATAATGATATTAGTACAAAATTGAGTGTGATTCGGATTTAGTAGTGTTTAATAATTACTACCTTTATTTCTGCAAAAATAGTAAGCATTTTTTGTCCAAAATAGGTACCACAAAATACTAGTAGTATACAATGTATACTGTTACCTAGATTGGCCATAACACTTTGATATAAAAACTGTCTAACCACTTTAGAGTTCTTTAAAATATTATGATTTGTCGTAGAACTATCAAATAAAATGATGAAAGTAATACAATTAGATGCTGCCGCTGTTTTTAAACAGGTATATGTTTTACAAATTTTAAAATTATTAGTAGCTGTCTTCCCCATTTTATTTTCATTTCTATGGTTTTTATCCTTGCGTGATAGACAAGAATAAGTAAACCATTTAATAATGGGTTTATTCTTTACAGAATGAAGTAATACAAAATTGTATATAAAATAAGCAGTATCGTCTGCAATATTCGGTAAAAATTTTATATCAGATCGATAGGGTTAACTTGATTTTCTCGTACGTATTACACAAAATCGGACACATTGCAAGAGACACAGTTACCTTTTGCTAGTTTGACTTGTACTAAATAGTTTTCAGCCCGATTATAAAACTTGGTTACAAGTATTTGAGCGTTCTCGAATTTCTTAGGCGATAACTACCATTTACTAGCATCAAGAAATTTCGAAGCCGAAATTAAATTAAATTTTAAAATGAAGTTAGCTTTAAAAAACCAGAGATTAGTTAAATCAAGTGTTAATAAATTAATTAAAACAAATTAATCTTCGGCTGGGTGACGTAAATGTCAGCAAGTCTAATCCACGCCTAGTAACTTGATCGGAGAGGTTAGATTATCCCAAACGTATGATGTGTTACAATCGCGATAAGATGTAGGGAGCAAGTTGTTGTGCATTTCAATGATCCATAAGTCTTTCGTCTATAATTCCATCACATACATAGGATTTTGAATTTGGATATTGTTTCAATTAATATGCCCATTATTAGTTAAGCATATTATTCAACGACCATTGACACCTTAAAATACGTTTATTAGATCATTTTTAAAGATTTAAATTATGGAAATATTGCAACCCAGACTCACAACATTAAATAGATAAATAAACATTCCTTGGGATCAATGTAACGTCATTTTTTACAGCGTTTTATAGAATAGGTAAAAAGAACTTTAGATCAGTGAAAGATGTCTATGGGCTTTTTGTTTTATCGTTCATAAAAATGGTATATCTATGGTAATGCGCTATCCAAAATGGCCCATCTCTATATTTTTTAAAGATAAATCCAAAAGACGTATTGAACTGGAGGACGTGGAATGCATAAAAATGGACTTATATAGCATCAATCGGCTTATTGTACTACATTCTCGGCGATATACCGCAAACGTAAATGCCATATCTGTTCAGGTAATATTTTGTGGAAAATAAAAACACAAGCAAATGTCCTCAAATATATTTCTGCGTGCTCAAAGAAGAGATATGTTTGGCCAGCACATTTTATTGGAAAATAAAACCCCTATTCAAAAATAACCTTTGCTCCATCATTTTTGGGAAAATAAAATATAAAAATTTTATTATTTTTCCATTTATAAACATAATTCAAAAGTTATTGATCCGAGTAAGATAAATTATAGTTTAAAAAACTAAAAAAACACGCTCTTATGAGTATCGCACTAAAAAGTTGAAAATAATTATTTTCCTTTTATAGCTTTACAAGTTAACAGAAATCCTGACTGGGTATGCAGTATCCGCAGCGTGCTGAAAGTAAAGCAACTAACAAACTGCGCCTCCTTTTACTCCGCACACATGCATACCCCGGTTTTCTGTTAACTTGTGCAGCTATAAAACATTTGGTCTTTAAGTAGGTAATTAAATTTAAAAGCATGGGGTGCACTTATGTGCTTACCATCGGCATAAAATTATTTATTTATGTCGCTTACATTATGTTTGTATTATATATGTATAACTACCATACATACACCCAACTACCCCCACCCTTATCACCAGCAGGATCGCTCAGAAAAATCTGAAAAAAATCATGAACACACAGAAAAACTTTCTATGCTATTTTCAATAATAGTATTATTCTTGACCACTCTCACTTTGGTTATATTATTAAAGTTAATATTGTCTCAACAAAACATCATTGAAATAACCAAAAAAAAAAACAACATTGCTTTAAATATAGTCTTACTATTAGAGTTCAAAAGTAGTCTTACTTCTTTGAAAACTATATTAACATTTTTTCAATTACGAAAATAATGTTGGAAACCAATAAATTACTATTATTCCTTAGATTATAGAATTGTTTAAGCTAGAACATTAAATTATTTGACGAGAATGCTCAAATATAATTATGTGGAACATAGCTATTTGTGGGTAGTGTGATTCAAATAAAAATATATTTTATTAAAAGAACAAGAACTGCACTTTAAATATTAAAATCTAAAAATTAAGTGATTTATCCTTATATCATTTCAATTAAAAGAAACACTGTTATTATAAAATATATAAGGTATTAGAGAAATAATAAAAAAAATTAATTCAATGGGTTCTATTGTTGACTGAAATATTAGTTCTATTACTCGCGGAGGGAGTGGTTAAAATTGTGCTGTTGGTTCGTTCAATCGTCGTTTAAGCTTGCAGCCTGTTTGTTTTTTGCGTTATACGCCAAAAATAATAGATCTTTGGGACAGGGCAACTCATTTCATTGTTTAATGGTAAGTACAACAAATCTAAACGGCTTGCAAGAATAAGTTTGTTTTTTTATTTGTAAATCTCTAGTCTAGTCTGTTAACTCAGCCGATACGTCTTGTTAAAAAACTATTAACATTATAGGTGAGGAGCCGGTGACACTGAAAGTACCGTCATCGCGGAATCAAAATTTTTTTATGAAATTGATAGTTAATAGTCATACGAACAAAATGAGCTCGGCACGCCGGGATTCATTAAGCCGAAAGTATTTTTAAAACAATTAATTATTATAAAAAAGCAAAAATGTTTTTTTACCCAGGGTGTTTTCTAATTGAATGTCAATATTTAAGGGGCGATTTTTGGGTCCATTCTAAAAAGAAAACTTCATATGAACGTATGTCCTAAACGTCTTAACTTTTGAGATACAGGGTGGTAAAGTTTTCAAAAATAAATAGTTTTTTATTAAAATCTGTAATACCACTTTAGATATTTTAATTAAATTTGGCATACATGTATCAAGAGGCATTATTTAGTGTACCACAATTTTTTTTTCTTTAAACCAGTGGCGTTCGTACGGAATTTCACCTGCTTATTTTGGCAGATATTGATGGTACGCCACTGATTTCTCGTAAAATTAAAATCATTCCTGAAATTCCCAATCATTTCTAAGCAAATTTGATCTCTTGCATTTTTTCAATCCGATGCACGGTTTTCGCTTAAAAAAATAAAAACCTTTTCTTTGCATGATCATAACAATATCGTTCATATAGCAGAGAAAAGGTTTTTATTTTTTTAAGCGAAAACCGTGCATCGGATTGAAAAAATGCAAGAGATCAAATTTGCTTAGAAATGATTGGGAATTTCAGGAATGATTTTAATTTTACGAGAAATCAGTGGCGTACCATCAATATCTGCCAAAATAGGCAGGTGAAATTCCGTACGAACGCTACTGGTTTAAAGAAAAAAAATTGTGGTACACTAAATAATTCCTCTTGATACATAGTACATGTATGCCAAATTTAATTAAAATATCTAAAGTGGTATTACAGATTTTAATAAAAAACTATTTATTTTTGAAAACTTTACCACCCTGTATCTCAAAAGTTAAGACGTTTAGGACATACGTTCATATGAAGTTTTCTTTTTAGAATGGACCCAAAAATCGCCCCTTAAATATTGACATTCAATTAGAAAACACCCTGGGTAAAAAAACATTTTTGCTTTTTTATAATAATTAATTGTTTTAAAAATACTTTCGGCTTAATGAATCCCGGCGTACCGAGCTCATTTTGTTCGTATGACTATTAACTATCAATTTACATAAAAAAGTTTTGATTCCGCGATGACGGTACTTTCAGTGTCACCGGCTCCTCACCTATTAAATATGATCGCAAGTTTATTGTTGAATTTAAATTTTTTAGACATGGTTTCCAGCAAATCTAGCTGTAAATTTCGGAGATTCGAATGCAGTGTTATGCGTCAGATTTGTTTCATCTGGCATCCTGTACCCATACAAGCCAAAAGTAGACAGTTTTGCAAAAAAGCAGATCCTATATTTGGAGTGAAATAAATATAAAAAAGTTTACGGTGTTTGCATTAGTGTGGTGTTAATAAAATGTGTTTTTTTATATTTAAATGTTTACAGAATGCCTAAACAATGTATGTTTATTAATAGTAAATTAAAATTATTTTAAAATAATAAAGCGTGTTTCAGTTGTTTCAAATAATATAAGTATAATTGGTGTAATAGAAAATCTTCATTATATTAAATAAGAGTAATTGTTCTTTAAAACACATATTATATGATTGAATTTAAACAGAAATATTTTCTTTCTATTAGAAGTTACATTAAATTAATTACTGTTGCAATTGAAACAATAATAGCCATTTTGCATCAAATGAGGTGCATATTCTTACAAATAAACTTATAGTGAAACCAATGATATTTTTTATTGAATTTAGAATAGGGTTTTACTGCCATCAAATAATTGTTATATTTGAATGATCCATTAAAAACCAATGAAACCTTATATTTCAAGCAATCTTATAACCTATTGGTTAACAATGATAAACTAAGTTCACTATGGGGGAGAATTAGTATTATTTTACAAATAAAACAAAGAAGCGCTAGGGGCCCCTAGCCCCCTAGGCACGAGACTGGCTACCATACTATTGTATTGTCACCAGAATTGCAGAAGTTTGCAAAGTTTCAAATCGATACGACTAATTAATTAGAAGTGGGTGAAAAGTAAGTTGTAATATGTGCTTACAATAATAGGAAGTTACAGGTTACGCTAATAATAGCGTGTTAATTAATAATAAAATTGGAAATATATGTGTCAGCTGATTTCCGAAAAATATGGAAAAATAATTTACATACATCACCAAAAAATGTATGCTCTTTTGCAGTTGAAACCACAAATATTACTAACTAGACTTGCCTATTTAATTATTTTAAAGATTATTTCTAGTTTTCTTTTACTAATTAAGCAACAACTGGTTTTAAATTTAAAAAATAACTGAACATTGAGCTTTCCCTATAATTTATTATGGCTAGTACTGCCACCAGGCAATTTAAAAAGTAATTAAAAAAAGTTTGGCGGCTCCGGTCCACTGGGACCTGGATTAGGGATCCGCTTGCCGAATAAACGTCTTGACCTATTAGGCTAAGGGGAATGTTAAATTTTGTAACTTAAACTTTGCCAAAATTAATCAGATGTCATTGCAGTTTTTTTTACTTTTAAAGGTTATTTAAAAAGGCTAAAAGAAAAAATAAAAAGGCATCGAATTTTTTATTCAGTCTTTGTTATCGTTTACCGTCATCAGAAGAATTCTACTGTACCAATGCCTCTATTGTTCCGTCATTAATCGTGACGTTGTATTTGTGGCAGCGAGAACTTTAAAATATTAATACTCAAGTGGGCGGTCGACTTATTAACCTTTAGGAAACATTGTAACTTCAAAATTTCAGCTGTTTTGACAAATTAAGTAACTTATTATTATTTTAAATTTTAATTAAGACAACGTCTTAAAACTTCAAGATTGTATCTCTCACAAAGAACATCCTAAACAATTGCAACTTCAGGGTGGGCGTAACTTTTTTCTTGTGGATTATGACTATTATATCATTTTAAACAAAAAGCAAGGCAGTTCGAGTCAAAATTACTTATGTCTTAACAAAGCTCACTGCCTTTTCACACCCCTACAATTTAACTTGTTTGAAACATTTCTTAAACAACAACGCATTGTGTTTAAATGTCTTAACTTGGCCTTAACAATGACCATTTAAACGATAATGGAGGCAAATATAATGTATAAACAGGCCCCAGACAAACAACTAAATTACGTTTATCCTGAATATAATGTTATTAACTAAGGTTTGACGCTTTAATTAACAAAATACCTTGCAAACTGTGGAACTGTGTTACTACGATATTAGCGTCTAGCTTGTAGGTTATCAGATCGATTACTTAATACCGGGTAGACAGAGAAAAACTTTCCCATACTAAGTATTTCATTTTTCTTTGGCATATTGATTTGGCGTAGGTATCTACCTATTTGGGACAAGTAAAAACAGTTCTTTTACATAGGCTCATTCTATATAGGGGGGGGGGGGGGGGCAATTATTATGATCAGCCTGAGGATTTGGAAAACCTGAGCCTGATAAAACATCAAACATTATCTAAAACAGCTAAATTTTTGTATAGCGGGCATGTTCAATTAATTTATTCATTAAGCAGGGATAGCTGAGGACTTTAAAAACTTTTGTGATGCTTCATTTGCTCCACGTCCTTTCCGGGTTTTTCTGTCGCATTTCCCTGAAACCCCAAAAAATTAGATTGCTGAAAACTTGGCCTGACAAATTGTTGTGGTTTTAAAAAATCTGGGATTGCATTTAATCATTTATAACGGAAGATATAATCACCTTCGTTTCCCTTTTTTAAATCCGTTTGCGAATCTGACTATTAATTTTTTTTCTTTAAACGCTGAAAACCCCTGAGAGTTCGTGAGAAATTAAATAAAGCACTTTAAAAGATGACTTGCTGAATATTTTCCAAAGTCTTTATACACGCCTATTATAAAACGGGATAGGTTTTATTCAAAACTTTTTAAATTAATGAGCTTGCAAAACTTTCTTGGAACTTCCCGAATTGTCAATGTTTACGTTGTTGCCTATAATTTTATTTTGAAGTGTCTTCCGGTTAGGTGCGTTTATTAATTTAAGTCATTTACAAGTTTAAATACTTTTAGAACTTTTTACTTGTTGATCCTCTACTTTTCTAAAAAAGAGGAAATATTCTGAACCAAACGCCGAATTTTTTTGTCTAAGACAACCCATGTAGACTCCAAGACTAAGTACTAGCGTACTGTGGGCGCCTGAGAAGAAGGGAAATGTAATCTATTGGAAGGGGAAGGGAAAATATCTGAAGGCAGTTTGTTCCATATTCTGGAGAACCTAACGTGCCACTTATTGTTCTGTTAGGACCAGTCAAGGGGGTATTTATTGCATAGGCTAGTTCTTCAGAGCAAAATCCGTGGAAGTATCGGTAAAAAAGAGATACATCCCCAACAGCGCGGCGATAAGCGAGAAAAGGGAGTTTCCTTGTAAGGACTGGGTCACTGATGAGTCGAATGGCTCTCTTTTGGATAGGGTGACAGCACAAGTGCAACTTTGGGAGGCGTTGAACTGAAGAAGGTTCTTGGCGCCCCAGTTTAAAATTAATTGCAGGTCTAGGGAAAGGGATAGGTGCATAGATCTGCGTCTATTATCCAACTCTTGATTCGAAAATTGTCTTGAAAAATGAACGTTGGAGTGAAGAGTACTGTCGTCAGCATAACTGTGGCTGGGATTGGAAGTTGAAGAGAGCAGGTCATTAATGTGAAGAAGAAATAACGTTGGTGCCAGGATTGAACGTTGGGGTACGCTAGCATTGAAAGGATGGAAGTTAGATGAGTGACCTTCCACCACGACAGATATGCGCCGATTAGAGAGGAAGCTACCGATCCAGGTACATAGTTTGGGCAAAGGTCTTGGAATTATCAAGAGCCCTTGATTCCTGAGATTCGCTATTAAATTCGAGAGACTTGTTCCAGTTATGTGTAACAAAGCTAAGGAGATCAGCTGTGGATCTTTGGTGATGAAATCCGTAGTGTCTGTCATGAATGATTTTGTGGTTTTTGTGGATATTTTAGAATCTGCAAGTTCTGCTTTCTCGATAACTTTTCCGACAACAGAGCGGAGAAAGATAGGTCTATAATTGGATGAAAGGGACTTGAAACCTTTCTTCGGGACATGCTGCACTCGAGCAGTCTTCCAGGTATCTGGAAAGATACCCTTGTCATGAGAGATTTGGAAAAGACGAGTTAAGATGGGTGCAAGTTTCTGGAGCGCACTTTTTTAGAACAATTGCGAGTATGCCATCCCGATCGGAGGACTTTTTGGTGTCAAGGGATAGACGAATTTTTTAAACTTGTTTGACCCAACCTTAAGTAGGGTTACCAGATGTCCGGATTTGCCCGGACAGTTCTGGTTTTTACTACGTACGGGTGCGTCCGGGCGGATTTTGCATAAGCGTCCGGATATTAAAAATAGCGAAAAAAAAAAGATGACATTAATAAATTTACTTCTCAAGAAACTAAAAAAAGCCTTTGTTCACAAATTCTAGATAAACGCTGATCCTTAGAATAATAAATATTATATTTGCTCTGTGATATATTTTTCGTTTATTTTATAACTTATATTTTGTTAGTTTTTTATGAAATAAAAGTGTTCTTTTTGTTTGTGTTTTTGTAGTATAGTAAAATATCTAAAGGTAGTAAAGCCACGCCATCAAGTGAGTGAATAATGTGAAAAGCAACTACTTATACTTTAGCCGAAGAAATTTTATAACGTCCGGATTTTGTCCGGATTTTTTTATAAACTTATCCTGGCTACAAAATCTTTGATCTGGTAACTCTAACCTTAAGTATTATGTTGAACATTTTGTGGGGTACAGATGTAATGCTTGGAAGAGCGAAATTGGGAGGAGGAATTAGGGTGCAGCGAATTGTTTGGCAAAAAGTTCAGCTTTCCCTTTAGAGGTGGAAATAATTTCGTTGTCAGAGGTAAAGGGAGGAAAGTGCTTCTACAGAACCTTTGTCTGATGTTTTTGGCAAGTGATCAGAAAGATTTGCTGCCGTTGAAACAGAAGAGCACGTTATTTTTATGCGGCTGCTAAAAGCATTTTTGGAGCCTAAGATAGTTTAATTGTATTGATTTCTTGCCTTTGTAAAACTTTGACCATTTTCGATTGTAGAATTTTGAAGATACTTTTGTGAGCTTGAACTTTTTTGAGCCTGGCTTAATCACAGGCCTTAGAGAGCCATGGCTTTTGATGGTGGAGTTTAGGTTTCTTGCGGGTATGTGGAATGAAACGTTTAATTCCTGCTTGAATGAAATCTGTATTATGAGAGCAAATTTCGGAGGGATCGAGAGTGGAAAAACAGACTGGGTTCCAAGAGAAGTTTTGAAGACCATACCAGTCGGCAGAATTGTAGTGCCAGATCGTGCGTTCTGGCATGATTTCAACGAGCTTGGGATGTATGGGGCAAGAGACGGTAATGAAACCATGATCTGAACGGCCAAGGGGAGTGCCTACAAATGTTAAATGTAGCTCAGGATGGGTGGTAAGAAAAATATCTAGTGGGTTTGGATTATAAGAAGGAACGCAAGGAAAGTATATTGTCTCTCTAATTAAATTGGAGAGTGAGTTGTTAATTGCAAAGCTTTCAGCCGCTCTGCCTTCGGGATCGGCTTCTGTGGATCCTAGCCATTCCTTGCTATGGAAGTAGAAGTCGCCTCGGACGATAACTTCAGCGAAGGGAAATCCACAGATAAGGTCGTCAATTTTTGCAGAGAAAATGTCAAAGAATTTATTGTAGGAGTTGTCTGATGGGGGGCGGTGGATGCAGCAGATAAATTTAGTAGAAGATTTAAGGGTAAGTTGTAGCCAGAGAACCTCGGGTTTGCCTGATTATAGGTTCTGGACTGTGGTGCAAGAAAGAGTGCTGCGATCGTAGGCGCATACCCCATGGAAACGAAAAGATAACAGAAGTTCATAGCCTGGAAACAGGAGATGATTGGTTGAGGATTTGGGACAGATTTGGGTTTTGGTCAGAAAAGGAATGTGGGGTTTGCATGATTAGAGGTAGTGGTGGACAGAGTCCAAAATGGAATCAAGTCTTGCAGATGTATTATACTTTTGGAGTTCTTTGATGGTGGGCCCCTCTGAGCACCCCCCGGAGATCCGAATGGGGGTAGTTTACCTTCGGAATTTTTTACCCCTGGGAGCACTATCATCATTTTTAATTTTTTTTTTGAAGAGGTTGATAGTTAGAAGAGAGTAGGATTATAAATGTCAGAGAAAGAAGAGAAAGAGTGGCAGTGGGAAGAGGAAAGGAAAAGAAAAAATCGACTCACGCACCCAGCGCTGAAAACATCCGCTAAGGGCGCGTGGGGTGGTACCTCCTCGGTAAAGGAAAAGCTCCCCTACTTGTAATAAGAGTATTACAAATATTTAAGATAGCCCTGCCTATTTAGCGTTTTATGAATTTCTACTTATTTTTAACATAAATAGCCCTATGTTGTTTAGTTATGCGGAAAAGTACACATAAAAGGATACATTAAAAATCGATATTTAATAAATTTAGCCAGCAAAAATCCGTCGTTTAGTTTCTTTTATATACGCCACAAAATATATTACTAAACAACGGAACGACTACATTCTCCAGGCGCAAATTTAGGGCAGCATTCGCAACAGCTAGCTGTAAAATAAAAAATGCGAAAACACAATCAAAAGAGTTCTTTTTGCAACTGGGAGCGATCCACTTTGTTAAACCGAAGGAAAGATTTAATAAAAATAAAATATAGAGCTGTCAAAAATAGGGCCCTGACAGTTTTACGGTTTCTAATCATTAGTCTTGTCAAACTAAGAGCTGATAATACAACTGAATAAAACGGAAGGAGGGTATGTTCCTGCAGTAAATTTATATACAAAGCAGGAGGAAATTTATAATGGATCTGCATCACCTCTCTGAAAGCTTTCGGAGAAACCTTTGTTTTGCTGTATCTGTACAAGGTATCTCAATGTAGAGCCCATTGAAAATTTAAATTGAAAAACACAATTCCTTGTTATTCTGGGACACCTTAATTTTTGTTTGATCGATTATCACTGCAACAATAAAATAATTGTAAGTTTACAATGAAGTTATGATTAGCTAAGCAAAATTACACTTAAGCTGTACATTATCATTTATATATTCGTTCTAAATTTTAACATCAATTTACTTTGAAAAAGAAAGCTCTTAAATCTGCTAAATCTAAATTCTCTGCGAGAAAATCTTTCCTCTGAGGTCTGCCCCTTATAATTATTTATAGCAACACAGGTGCAGTTTTTCACATCTAAGTTCCCCAAACACAAATTCTTTATTGTCAGAAAATTTTCTTCAATATACAAGTCTTGTAAAATCACTATGTAATTTATAAAATAATCATAATAATCACTAATAAAATGGGGGCATCCTCATATTAGATAACAAACAAAAAAAATTCGAAATAAAGAAAAAAGTTATACAATTTCTTACGGAATATAAAATAGGAATGTCTAGATATTCCAAACAGGAGTTTGCCAACTTTGATCAAATTATCAGTATTATTCGGACTATGAAATTCTTTTCTGACAAAAGTTAAAACTTTTTCATTAGATTGTGCTTCCAAATTATTAGAAAATATCAAAAGATTTTAAAACTAAGGTATTAATCAAGAAAATATATCTAAATGCCAAAACAGTAATAAATAATTTGTCTTAAAATTCAAACTGTAGCAATATATTTATATATTTTGATTGAATTCGTTAGAAACTAAGCCCGCCTGATATTTTACCGAAATATATTCATTAACTTTCACCAGTTGGCGATTTTGGATGAAATTAGGGGACCCTTGTCGATATTTTGTGTTAAAATTATTAATTGAAAAGGCACGTTATGACGCCTTCCCTAGACTGCGCCAGGTGCAAGCACACCTTTAACACCTCTGTGGGACCTTTTTCTTCAGCGATTTGGATTGTAGAGGTCGAGTCTAATCAACTTTAGCCTCGAATAAAGTCCCTATATTATTATATCACAAACGGATCTATCTTCAGCAGAAAAAAGCCGAATTTCCGATTTGTTTTATGAATCCATTTTCCACTGCACATAACGAAAAAGTCAACGTTTCATCTCGAAGGTTTTAGAGCTCCATAATCGCATATTGCGTACATGGGGTTCGCCTTTAGCTTATGGGGGACATTTGGTCAGTTACGGCGGGATCAAATAAAAACGTCCCTAATATTAGCCGGGAAATAGGACAGGAATGTCGTTACTTTAAATGTCCCATTCTTTATAAACCTTCATATCAGTTTGGTCAAACAATGTACAGAATGTCTTGAAAAGATTGAGCAATCTGAAAAAGAAAGCTCCAAGTTTGTGAAATTGTGTAAATACACTCAAAAAGGATTAAGCTCAACAATTTGCCAGGCTTGAGGTAACATGAAGTTCGAATAAGAGCTTATTTTTACTGTAACACAAGAACTTAATTTTTATTAAAAATGTTTCTTAAAATGAAGAAGTGTAATTACATTAAGCATACATTTTGTCATAATGAAACTAATTGAAACAAGATCTCGTAATTTGAAAAGATTTTTTTGAGAGCATACTTTATTCTTCATAACAATTTTTTTTTAGGGGTACCAAAAATAAATTAAAATAATTACAAAATTTCTAGAATTGAAAAGGGCGCTCCCTTATTATAAAGAATTCTAGATACTGCCGCCTCTTTAAATTTTACCGTGGTTGATCATATTACTATTCTTACCGTTTGTCTGCCCGTTGCGTTGTCATGTCGCTTGCGTGCACAAGCACATTACTTCAATAGCCACATCAGCAGTTAAAAAGCTTGGCTTTCTCTTCTGAGCTAGAAAATACATTTCAACTTGCACACTCTCTATGCCTCCCAAATAAGACCTAGTTTGCAGCCAGTGGCGTACACTTGCAAGCCGTTTCAGTTTTTTACAAATCTGGCTGCTAACCTAAGTTTCCCAATTTCTCCAAAACTAGACATATAAAGAGATTGGTATTTACAAGGTAAGTTAAGAACTGCTAGCACTATAATTGTTTGCATCCAGCGATATTCACTTGCAACCCGTTTCAGTTTTTTTACAAAGGCTACTAAGTTTCTTATTAAGAGGAAATATGGTTAAAGAAATATTTCTTTGAATTGTATCAAAGACAAGATTTACTTATTTTAGAGTAATTTTCTTTAACTTAAGTTTTTTTGCTTGTACTGTACTTTAAAATTATTACACATCATTAACATACCGTCATGCGTCACCTTGTGAATGATGCCTCAAATTGGATCTATCGAGTAATAGGAGCCATTGCATGCAATGCCTAAGATTAATTTTGGTTTTCTTGGTTAATTTATTATGCGTGTCACCAGCGTATTAGCTCCGCATACATTTGTGTTCATTTTAGTGGCGACAATACATTATCGTTTACAGTTGCCAGTAATTAACTTACATAAATCTGCTACTTTATATATGGCAACCATTAATGCAGTTAATTGTCACATATTATTGACTAGTGCATTAAAGCTAATAATAAATGAAACATAAAAATTTTATTGTTGCAGATTTACCGAACTCTATTCACAATATATGATTTTCTTTCTATATTTTTATTTTAGGATTAAAATCGAAATTTGTACATTCTTTATCAAAAACAAGACTAGAATTATTACGGCTTCAGTTGCAACACTTTTCTTAGGAACGCCTCCAAGAGCAGATATCTGTAATTTTATGACTTCATTTTTCATATCGTGTGTAATTTATATTTTTAAATCTCGTGTAACAAAGGAAATGTTTCGCTGCTCCATGTTTCTCTAAGAAAAGGTTTCTTTGACGTAAAGAACATGGGTTTAAAAAATAATTACCGTATCCTAAGAGATTTATCTTATTCTCTTTTTCTTTCACAATAAATTGTTAGCTTAAATACGGTTTAACTCTGTAAACCAATAATGTCTCTGTTGAAATACTGAAATGATACCAGTAATGTGCCCTACAACAGGCTAAACTCCTTTTACTTTCTCAAAAAAGCTTGTGATATGACAAAAAAGACAAAGATCCAGTGTTTTTTCAGGTTTTCTCAGGTTTCAGCTGATGGTTCTTCATAATTTGTTATGGTATGACGTGCACATACAAGTGTATATCATATTTTGGTCAATTGTGAATTTCGTAAAAAGTTTATTATTCATGATTATTAGTATTAGGAATTTACTAAACTTGTCATTTAGACTACACTGCCTAAATAAAGTCTTAATTTAAAAGTATTAGAGTCCTACAAATATTTGTAGGAGGGAGTTCATAATCTCCTGAAATTTATTTGTAATTCTAGCCCGCAGGTCTTCTAAATTTTCACAAGGGGTTTTGAAATCCACGTTTTTAATGTGTGTCCATAAAAAAAGTGACACGGCGTGACATCGCAGGACCGTGGTGGCCCCCTAACTGGCACATTACGACTAATGATTATTCAAAAAAATTTAAATTATCAAGATTTACGTGAATTGGTGCGCCCTTCTGCCGGAAGTAGCCTCGTCGCATCTTTTCATTGTCTAATGCGTTTACAAAATTTTCTAAAATTACATTACGGTATCGCGCCGAATTGAGACTCCCTTAAAAAAATCGTTTCAATTAACCTTCTTTTCGATATGGCCACCCACACGCCAACTTCTTGTGAATGCAAAGGCCTCTCTATAAAGAAATATGGATTTTCACTACTCCACATTCTCATTTGTTGAGAATTTACATAACCAGAGAGGTACAACCATGCCTCATCCGAAAAAAAGGTTCTTGAAATACGTTTTCATTATTATGTAAGTTACCAAAAAACACTCTAAAAATTCCATTCGCTGCGGCTTGTCGCTTGTTGCCAATTCTTGGACTGAGCTTAGACAATAAGCGTGCATATGCAGATCACATTTTAGGGTTGTATTGCAGGTTCCATAGGATCCATTTACTTGCTGGCTTACACGCCGAATAGGGGTTTGTGGGTGTTCATTAACAATTTGCCTCAATTCTTCTACTTTTGCGCACTGTGAACTTTGGGTCTCCCACCGCCTTCCTTTCTATTCCCACTTCCTGCTTCTTTCAACAAGGCGACAGATCTAGACAAAACTTGGCGAAACTGGTCGAAATCCATGACTTTGTGTGGAAATTCTGCTTGAAAATCCTAAATGGCGTTCCGTGTTGAATAAACCCACTGGCCATCAATCCTTCTACCATTTCTACCTTTCTGAAGCTTTTATTTTTAAGAAAATTAAATATGATAATCACGGCATTATCACATTTAATTTTGTTAAAAATAAAAACTTCAGAACTTGACAGTTCTATTTTTCATTCACCTATACCTTTTACCTGTGTTACCTTTCAAGAGTAATAATTCAAGATGTGTGTGATTGATTCCACGACATACTTTGAGGGCGTTTTTTATCTTACCTTACTTTTACATATTATTTTATTGCTTAATTAGGAACGTCTATACCTGCTACGTTTTAAAGAAATAATTTTAATAATATTTAAATGTTTTCTTCTTAAAAATTAATAAACTTATTTAGATTTGAAATAAAAAACCACCCTTTTCACATTTACCTAAATTATTTACCAGAATTTTCTCGATTCGACAAATCTTTTGTTCACTTCTAAATTCCGAAACGGTCAGCATTAGGAAGAACAAATGGCCATTATAACTTAAGCGACTACGAATGTATTATACGTGTTTCAAAAAAGGGATAACCACATCCCTTATTACGATTTTGAGGGAAGTTTTTCGCTTTCCCAACTTGCTAAACTAAGGTCCACTTTAGACCGAAAAAAGTAGCAGTTTTTATCTTTATTCTTTATCGGTTTAATACAATATTCGACCATACTTAAAAGGGTGTTTCCCACAACAAGGGTTTTCTCACAGAGGGATATCTACACAGTGTACCACAAAAATTTTGTTCGAATGTTAATATTTAATTATTTTAAGGTTCACTCTAAAAAATTCATTCACCAAATCCTACCTCAGAATAGGGAGAGTTTGGCAAGTTTCTGGCATCCAAACCTAAACCCATCAGCTTAGGAATAGTCTTCATCTACAGAAGAATAGCTCTTCAAGTTGGGGGGTTAGACGTAAAGTAAAAATCTTTATTCTGGGGAAACTACTGTTACGCAAGCTATACAGTATGAAACTGTATTAAAACGGCATCCCAACAAAAGAGCACTGGTTTTTCTAAGCTGGGATTTCAGAGAGCTAACATAATTTACCCGCGTTCCTACCCATAGTCTCAGCCCACTAGATATTTTTCTTACTACCCATCCTGACCCATACTTAACATCTGTATGCGCTCCCTTTGGTCGAACAGATCACGGCCTTATTACCGTCTCTTGTCCCATACATCCCGAGTTCGTTGAATTCATGCCAGAACGCACGATCTGGCACTACAATTCTGCTCTGAAGGCCTAGCCGCTATAATTCCCTCGTTACCTGCTTATAACAAAACAACACGAGGTGCGTTACCTATGCATCCCTTTACTGTCCAGCTACAAAAGCCGAGACCATCCCACTTCTCTCGTTCATTCATACCTAGGGTCTCCAGATTATGGAACAAATTGAATTCGGATGTTTTCCCTTTTCCTTTCAACTTCCAGTACTTTAAATCCCGAGTCAATAGACTACATTTCCCTTTTCTTCAGACGCCCACGGTACGTCAGTGCTTAGACTTGAAGTTTTCGTGAGCTGTCTCAGATTAAAAAAACTTGGCGTGGAATCAACAACAACCCTGTTCTGATAAAATAGCCGTTACTTGAACAACATAAAACTTCACTCGTAAGTAAAAATATTATATTTTTTTTAATTAAGTAAGCATTTTCAAATTAGGAATCACTTTTTAAATTGGCGATAAAAAGGCAAAAAGGAAATATTCTTTGCACCAAAATTAAAAGCGGTAAATTCATAAAATGCTTTACACCGTTTTAAATTAGAGTAGATATAGATAGTAAATGTAGCAGACCTTTAACCCTTCAATTTGTGTAGGAAAATCAATAAGTCAACAACTTGGGCATTGTAACCTGTCACATATTTCTTCCTTCATAGCCTGGCTAAGATATAAGTTATAGGGGAGAATAGAATTATTATCCGCTATAACTAATCGTACATTTTCGTGGTTAACGGCTTAATAAAATTTTAATATTTTTGTAAGTGTTTGATGCTTATTTTAAATTAAAAGCAATTTATTTAGTTGTTACCATGTTAGAATGTTGTAAAAGAGTAAGGCTATAGTAGAGAAACAAAATAGGGCTAGCACAGCAAACAATTCATGTTATTTTAAACCATAAAGCCAGAAACCATTTTAGAACACAGAATATTAAAAAAAAATATCTGTTTATATAAAAACGGCAAATACATGTTTTATGTTTAGATAAACATGCATTTGAATACGCTGTATATGAAAAAAATAATCGAAAGCCTTTAAAGCCTCTTTCTTATCGAAAACGCCTTCTGGAGGCAATTTATATCACACTATAAAAGTTTCTTTAAAATGCTGTTAAAGTCAAGTTACATAATATACATAGCTACAAGAGAATTTTGATTCGAATAATTTTCCGTTTGAAATACGTTTCTTCATCGACTAACTTTTTACTGACAATAAAATTTCCTTGCGCATTTACTATAAAATCGCTGTTTCCAATACTTTTAAGTTTTTTTATCTGAGACAGCCTACATAGACTTCAAGCCTTAGTACTAAAGTTCCGTGGGCATCTGAAGAGAAGGAAAATGTAGTCTATTGACACGGGATTTAGAGGATTGAATGTTGGGAGGGGAAGGAAAAACATCTGCAGGCCATTGTTGCTCTGTTAGGAACAGTCAAGGGGGAATTATAGTGGCTAGATCTTCAAAGCAAAATCCGTGGAATTATCGGTAGATAAGGGATACATTCCCAAAGAGCGAGCGAATGAATTTTTCTTGTGATATTTATTGCCTGCTTTTTTACAACCAGATGCCAAGGGCCAGGGGCTAATATTCACTAATAAAAATATTTCTAGAGTAAGCCAATATCTGCAATTTTCTTAAGGAAAAACAAGCCTTCTTTAACTGTTGTTAAAATCCCTGACTGCTGGGTGCACTGGAAATATTTTATTGCCTGCTTTTTCACAACCAGATGCCAAATTTTCAACAGAGGGGCTAATATGCACTAATAAAAATATTTCTAGAGTAAGCCATTATCTCCAATTTTCTTAAGGTAAGAACAAGCCTTGTTTAACTGTTCTTAAACTCCCTGACTGCTGGGTGCCCTGGAAATATTTTATTGCCTGCTTTTTCACAACCACATGCCAAATTTTCAACAGAGGGGCTAAATCACACTGTTCTCTTATTAGGATGAAATATTTCGTAATATCAATCAAAGACAGTATTTACTTATTGTAACGTACAAAAAATTTTGACAAATATTGCTTTATTTTCGTTAATTTGGGAAATGGGTAGGGTAATCTTTAGGCCTTTGGGGGGGGGGGGGGTTAACCCCAAAACCCCCCCGTGGCTGCGCCACTGGTTACAATATTTGGTTTCTCTTCCATACTTCAAAACATAATAGGTATAAGAGATATTTAGTTTCCTATGGCGCCAATACGCCGAACATAAAGATTTATCAAATGGAAAATTAAATTCTTTGGTGAATCATTTTATGTATTCTTTTCAGGATTTTTTGCCTTTTAGACTACATTATATTAATTTTTCGTTATAATGATTTTAAAATATTATGTTAGTTGGGTTAATTTGATGACAGTGGTTATTTATTTAATACGAATAATTTTAGTAGTGGAGATATGTCTTCAATGCTTTGCCATGAAAAAAGTGCAGGATATAAAGAGGAAATACATATTTAAACGAAAAGATTAAAAGCTTGGTTCCATACAAGTCTTGCCGTAGCCTAAATGTAATTATATTGAGATTCGGATTAATTTTGCCTTTGAATGTGTGATTAGCGACCCTTGCTGTTTCATTTCGTCGTCACACTGAATTACGTGGACCAACTTGTATAATTACTTGACTTTGACCTTTTTGAAATCACAGAGCTTTAAAGGGTAATGCCATGTCATATTATATAAATCTTCCGACCTGCTGTCAAAATAAATTAATTAATATGACCTATTGCAAGTGCGCTATTTCCGAAATCTAATCCACAAGGCATTACACCGAATCCGGTATAAGAACCTTTGGAAACATTAATTAAAAGGATTCTTTTGTTTAATAAAGCAGACAAACAAGTTAGGACTTAAAAATTGCAATCTAAGTTGAAATCCTTAATTATGGTAAATTAAGAAGAGGTGGGGCATATCTTTCAAAATCAATATTAAACATTACGGTAGCCAGAAAACCATTTATCGCCACATTTATTGATCTTTGGAGTCCTCCAAAGACCTTAAAGTTTTCAAGGTCTTTTTACCAAACAGTAATAAAGAGTATTTTCAAAGTATATATTATATATATATATATATATATATATATATATATATATATATATATATATATATAGATACATATATATATATATATATATATATATATATATATATATATATATATATATATATATATATATATATATATATATATATAGATACATATATATATATATATATATATATATATATATATATATATATATATATATATAATATCAAAACCAATTTGATGGGAAATCCAATTTAAAAATAAATTTGAGCGGATAATTATAACACACAAACATGGGTTGGAACACAACAGAGTTAACTGCAATTTACCAATATTTTGCATAATTAAAGAATTGCTAATATAAGCTTGATTAAGTATGTACAATACAAATATATTTGTTGGTAATGGAGCTGACAGTAATGGATATAACCAATATAAATGATATAGAGGAATTTTGTGAGATTTTCTTAGTCCGGTCCATAATGGGCGCTGAAATTTTAAGTGAAAAATCATTTGAAATTTCCATTTGCTCGGGGGCCTCGAACTTTAAATGACTGATGCTTACCCCATAGCAAATATCACGCTTCCCGCTCAGAGTAAGCAAAATATTCCTTAATTTGCTGTAGAGTTTACAGTCCCTAAAAAGAATTATTTGATATACATAATGCTGTGGAAAGTAGCCAAAATTAAACCTCACACTTGGAAAAAGTTTTTGAAAATCAACTTACTACTATTACCACGTATAGAAAGTAAGTATTGTCCCTAGGGCGATAAAGCCAATATAGGGGATGGAAAATGTAAAGAGGTTACATTTGTGTATAAATAAAAAAGGTCTATATACGTACAATATAGATTTGACCAATCTTCCGGTTGGCCATCGATAAATTGATGTCGATAACTTTCTTTCGCTAGATTGAGAGTAAATTAATTAACCGTATTTTTCAGATGAGTTCACCTGGTCTCTTTCAAAAAGCAAATGAGAAAAACATTCGGTAACGAATTTACCAATATTTTACCATACACCAAATATTCTAGATTTAGTATGGAGAAATACAGGGTGACGCATATTTTGGACTTTCCCTGTCTATATTTTTCATGTACGATTTTTCGAATATATCATAATAATATATTGTTAACAAAGTATCACTGATTCCCGTTTACCTAAATGACTAAGGGTCAACATTTTTACTAAATTATCCAAGGTTTGAATTAAGAGCACTTGGTATAGATTGTCCAACACCTGATGCTAACATGCCCATATTTTGAACCTTTCAGATTGGACTATAAGTTGGCTGAGCTGACATTAACATGTCCTTAGAGGTAAGCGATATCTGCACGGACTTGGGCAAACTTTGGTGTCCATTAGGTTAACTCAAACTTCGTCACTTATTAGACAAACTATGTTTGCCATGGTTTTACATGTTTGGCATGTTAAATTTATGCAATCTAAAAGGGATATTTTGATCTATGTAGATCCTAATGTCAAATTATTTGTTGTTACTATTAGGACATTTTTATAGTGTTAAGACTATAGCTCAATCAGTTAGTTGTGGATAGCACTATAGACATATTTGGCTGTTAAAATCACAGACAAAGAAGGAATAATTAACCCTGAAAGAAAATTAAATTTTTCTACTATCTATCCGAAAAGCAAATATAATAATTTTATTAAATGCTTTTTTATTGACATAGCAACGAAAGGAAAATAAAATCGAGAACTTTAATTATTTTTGTTTTCCTAGAACATTTAATTGCTTCCTTTGTGTGTCTTTTCAGTTTCAATTTGCCCTTATTTTCTTTATCTGATAATCATAATTTACTTAAGTGATTTTGGAAAGTAAACATTAGCTCATCTTGAATCTGTTTTTCAGATTTAATTTGTTTTTTTCGCCATGAAGTTTTAATAAAAAAATATTTGTAGTGTATCTTTGTATTAGTATTATTATAATTATTATTATTATTATTATTAGTAGAGGGATATGATGCTCCCCGAGTCTCCGCATGCGCAGTAGGGTCGACCTTGAACGCCCAGGTGTGCTATTGTTATTTGGCCTTGATATGCGCAGGTGTTATTCCAAGGTCAAGGTCAAGAACTTGGCCTTGAACGCGAGCAGATGTTTCTTTGTTTGGTGATGACCAGGTGTACGATGCTTATTTCAAGGTTACATTTGCGGTGCATATTTTCAATGAATGCGAGCAGCTGTTTCTTTGTTTGGTGATGACCAGGTGTACGACGCTTATTTCAAGGTTACATTTGCTTGGCCTTGAACGCGAGCAGATGTTTCTTTGTTTGGTGATGACCAGGTGGACGACGCTTATTTCAAGGTTACATTTGTTTTGTATTTTTCGAGGTCGTCGGATGTATTCCTCCCACCATAAATAAATACTTGACCTTGGATTACTTCCTAATAAATATGGCTCATTTCGAAAATAGCTTCATTGTCACTCATACATCGTATGCGTTAACTGTTGCTTTGGCATATAAAGTATTGTGTTTGTGGTGTGTTCTACAAGTGTTTATTCAAGGTACTTGACAGTAATTGTTTTTATTGTATTTTAAATCATGAGCATTTCAAAGCATACCATAGCCGAAATTAATAATATGATAAACCAAGATATTCAATTTCTGGAACGTAGAAAATTCTCTACATTAACGGTGGGCAAAATTTATATGATAAAAAAAATTAATTCTTTGACTTCACGTTTTGGAAAAGCCATTATCGTCACATTGTTTGATCCAACACATCAAGCAACATTTGAAACATTTTTACCATCACGCGTAGCTGAAATTCTGACAGAGGATACTATTGAAATGATGAATAACTCCGGTGATCAGTACACCTTAACTTATTTGGGGCAAAGCTCACATGTATTCTCTGGAGGTAATACTAGAGCGTTGTTAAATTTTGGTTGTTTGTAATATATTGTTGATTAGGCTATTTCAATGTTGATTTAAAATGTAATAAAATAGTTCTTGTTAAGTATATATCGAAAAACACACAGTCACACACAATCACATGTCCATTATTTTCTATTTAAGATGTGTGACTGCCCTATTGTCATTGAAAATCGAGATATGCACATTAATTGGTTATCATGTAAATTAAGAGAGCTGGCTGAAGAAATACTACACTTTGCAAATTATGGTAAATCCGATGTGGGTTTTAGTGAAAGTCAGTATAGGGAGTATATGAAAGACGCCGTAAATTTCACGGCTGGAGCACACACGTGCGAGAAATACCTATATGGAACCATTGATCTGGACGAATTTTGCGCTGGAATGATAAATGAAGAATTGGGAAGCTACCTATTCGAAGTGCCTCATTTACCCGATGAATTAGCTAGAAAATATGGTTTGGCTGCCGCAGATGATACCACTATTCTTGATGACCTTGGAAATAAAGCAGTCACCAATGAAGTTGATAGTAAAGCATTGGGTACTGTTAGCGATGACGAAATGGAGTGTGTTCAAGAAGATGAAGAAAATCTTTAATTCATTGTATAATATAATAACATGAGATGTTAAATAAATGATTATGTACCTAAATTATTGTTTAATTTTTTTATAAATAGGCAACCTTCACAAAAATCACATCAGTTTAAGCTAAAAATGGGTCGTGTTAACAACACAATTGATAAATTTGGGCGCCAAAAATTTAATGACCAAAATCACATTGTTCTTGTTGGACAACCAGGAGTTGGATTTAGATTGACCGATGATGGTCAATATGATATACAAGGGAAATCTCTAACTAATGTAGCACCACCAAAGAATCCTGGGGATGCCGCTAATCAGGAATATGTTCTTGAACAAAGGCGTGAAATTATTAAACGACTTAGTGAATTAGTGAATAATGATGTTTTGGAATATGTTAGAAAAGAACTTAATGAAATGAATAAAAAGCTTGCTCAAGAGGCGAATGAAGATTTTTTGCAATCTGTTACAAAAAGACTTAAGGAAATCGATTCAAAATTGTTGAATCAAGAAATAGCTATTCAGCGTATACGTATTACGCGCATGTAGATAAAGAAACAAGTCTATTCTGTGTATGGTGACCTCGATTTTACATGGGATATGAGAGTGGAGGGGTTTGAAGGTCACCTAACAGATACAAATAGAGGCACAAAACTTTCTTGTTTCAGTCTGCATTTCAGTACTTCCTGAATACTGCATAGTAATTTATTTCCTCAAAATGCAGTCACCAAAAAGTGAACGTCAAATTGCAGTTGTTCGCCCATTCTCTGTAAACGGTCGTCAGATGTGTGCCAATTGCGAAAATTGGGAATTTATTAGTGGAATAATGGGTTTCTGTGAATGGTGTCAAAATGAGTACCATAAGAAACATGGGATGAAATCACCGCAACAAATATCTCGTGAAAATTCTAGTGAATCTCTGCAAAGTCTCGCTGTCTCAGTGGGAGGTTCATCAGAACATAGTAATCACGATACGCCGGAATTCAGTCAAGAAGGGCAGCGCTGGACTTCTTCAAGGAATTTTGAAGATCTCGAAATAATTAACGAATCACCGCAAAGTCCTGTTTTCTTAGAAGGAGGAGGAGGAGGAGTAGGGGGAGGAGGTTCATCAGAACGTAATAATAGTGAGACCATGGAATTCGATCAAGAAGGGCAGCGCTGGTAATTCCGAAAAATAGAGACAATTTAGATATAGTGTAAAAGTTTCTTATGACAGTCATGTAATTTTAAATTTATGTGAATAAGTGCCTTTTTCTAATGATAGTGTGGATGTATTATTTAAATCTTAATAAAAATCTTTTTGTACTAAATATGTTTATTATTCACCATACATTTGAATTAACAAATCGCTCTTGATATATATTATTTCTGTGGTTACGTTCTAAAATCCTCGCTAGCATTACATCCATTTTTCCAATTCTCCTTTGAAAACGATATCTATCAAGTATTAGTTGCTGAAAATTACTTTGTCTGGCTTGTCTATATGCAAAACACCAAACAGACATACGGTGGATAATATTTCTTTCTTCGTCAAATCTTACTTGCTTCATGGTGTATTGTAAAATGAATTTTTATTAGTTATGTCATTTATATATAGGCTGAACATAAAGAGAGTGAATTAGTTTTACTTTAAAATGGGTCGTGTTAACAACACAATTGATAAATTTGGTCGACAGAAAACTCCTGTTTGTAACAACTTATCGCGAGGGTTGCCCGGAATCGGATTTAAACTTACTTCAGATGGACATTTTGATATAGAGGGAAAATTATTAAGGAATGTTGCCCAACCGATAAATGATAATGATGCTGCTACCAAAGAATATGTCCTTACGGAAGTTCATCAACTTGGTTCGCAGATAAATACCATACTTAGTAATGTGCTAGTACCGGTTTTTCAAAAAATGTTTGAAGATGATGAGACCAAAATTACGTACCTTAAGGAAAAAATGTATCAAATTCACTCACATGCTGCACGGCATACTACAACGAAGATAAAGGATCCAAAAAAACCAAAATGGAAACCAACCTAGATAAAGTTCTATTTAAAAACATAATTATACTGTTAAATTGAAAATAAAAGGCATAATTATGAAAAGCAATATTTATTATTATTATTTATAATGCATACATACGTAACGTAAAACCTATTTGATAATATTTATACAATATCTGATTTGTCTATCCAAGAATTAAATTGATTTGGAAAACCTAACCATTTTACAAACAATTGATCGTTTTGATTGTTCTTGCGTTTTCTAAGAATTTTCTCAACTAAATAAATACCAGGGCTAGCTGTCTTTTGCAGTTCTGCTTCGTAAAAACATCCTTTAATAGGTTGACCTTCCAATGATTGTAGCAAGTAGGTAGGTGGATTTGTAATATTAACTTTTGCTATTTCAAACAGTTCCGTGGACCAGGAAGGCGTATATCCTTTGTCAAATACACCTTTGCACTTGCTAATGCGAACAATGTCACCCAAATGAAATTTTTTTTTCTTCGGAGCAATTTTCAAATAGTCATATGCTTTAATAGGGGTATCCTCTTTTACACTGTTAGGCTTCATTCCAATGGTGCGGTGTTTAGTGTTATTATAGGTCTTCGTTATAGCTGGTAATATTTGTAACCATCTGTAAGAACCTCTAGCCGAGAATTGTTTATATAACTTATTTTTCAAAGTTCTTATAACACGCTCAACAATTGCCGCTTTTTTCGTGCTATATGTGGAATAATGGTTTATATTATATTTTTTCATGAGTGCTTGAGAGGTGGTATTATAAAATTCCTTTCCTTGATCACTCTGTAAATTGTTTGGTGCATAGGATGCTTCTTCAATGATGCTTTTCATGGCATTCGTAACTTCAACACCGGTCTTATTCTTAACTGCTTTGGTGTACACGAATTTGGAGTAACAGTTTATACATACAACAATGTAACGGTATCCATCATTGTCAGTAGCATATGGCTGCATTTCCGCCAAATCAATTTGCCACAAATCTCGATATCCTTTTATGACCGTACGTCTTCTAACAAAATTTTTTATTGCTGTCCTATGTAATTCATTTACGACTTTAATTTTTTCTCGGCTAGGATCCATATTATAAGGTTGCACGTCTTATAAGACACTGAGGATGGCAACTACGTGCAAAACTTAATATATTATTCCTTCCTTCCATAATTGACATAATCTCATTATCATGTCCGGTATGTCCAGCTACTTTTGACCCCCACAATAATCGTAATCTATCCACTAACTCCTTAGGTTTATTCCAATAAACATATTCAGATGATTTCGAAGATAGATGCTTTTTTACTGGTAGTTGGATTTTGTTGTTGACTTTTTTTCTTCGAACACCACCACCACCACCCAGTTTAGTTTCCGTAATTAGCGGTTTTATGATTCGTAAATATTTTCTCCATCGGGTTTCCCTTAAACCACGTTTCTTGTCATAACCGTCGTAGACCGCATCCGTCAATTTCAAAATGGTTTGGTATTTTCGAAGTACATCTAGACTAATTTCGTCTTCATTATCTAGGCATGCTGGATTTTTTAGAAAAATCAAATCGTAAAGCTCAGCTGTTCCATCGAATTCAGCAATGTTTGTTTTGTTCTTGTATAACACCATCTTTCCGTTTGTTAGAAAACGAACCACCAAGTTGCCAATATATTTTGTTGATTTATTTTCTTTTTTACCAAAGCGTACACCATACACGGTATCATAATGGGACGGTTCCAATTTTAATCCATTTAAATAATCTTGAATAGTTTTTGCGGCTGAACTGGTACCACTTGATGTGTGTGGTGATGTGTAAGATGATGTTATCGTTGATGGAGAAGGGGTTTCGAACAGTGACTCACGATTTCCACGTTTTGGTGTAGGAATTTGTGTTTTTTGCGAAATCGGTGTAGATGTTTCAAAATCCGCTTCTGTTGGATGTTCTTCAAACATTTTCTCTATTCCCACAAAGCTGCTGCTACTACTCCAACTTTGTGGTTTAGTCGTAGTACTTGATTTTTTAGTTGCGTACTGTTGCTGCTGCTGCTTTACGGCTTTAGATATAGATTCTAGTGGTTTAGAAACTGGTTCATAAAACTTTTCCAAATCATGTTCATTCTGCACTTTAGCTGCTTTAATTTGTTTAAATTTTTTTCTAACCGTATTTGTAGTTTCCAGTAGCTTTCGTTTTAATTCGATTTCTTCATTCATGATGCTTTCAAAGCACCGTTCAACGATGAAATGATTATCCAAGTTATTATTATAGGAATATATAACTATCGAATCCCTTGCGGTATCTGCCCGAATTTACATCACTATCCTTGTCAATAACTAAAAAACCATATTTATTATCCCAACATTTAGCACACATCTCTTGAAATTGTGTAAACGTCAGGTCGGGTGAAACGTGATCGGAAAATATATGTTTCATATTCATCTCATCTTGTTTAAACATAATAATGAAGTTGGCATTATCCCGGACGAGCTGCTTAGGAACACGAGAATACGTTTGCGCCAAGTAAAAGGCATCCACATTTTTGTGACGTCCCATGCAAAAATACGATCTTATAACGTCCTGTTTCTCACACATAACGTCATCAAAAATAAATATTGAATTAGGTTTAGCATCCGACGGTTCCACAATGTTATTTGCATCGCTAAAAGCGTAGTAGCCAAGACCTTTGATTGGGGATAAAATTTTCTTTAAATATTCATATTTCGGTTGATAGAGCGACTTTGAGTAGATATAAACATTTTCGAAACGCAGTCCCGAGGGGTGAGTAAGCAGCGAAATCATAACATTTGTTTTTCCACAGTTTGAAGGTCCTATTAATAATCCACGAATAGATGACGGTAGCAAAGGACCATGTCTTTTAAATAATTTTTGTTCTAGTCCAGATCCGACCTTTACATCGAGATTATCGACGGGAAGTTTTTGTTTAAGATTGACGATACGCATCTTAACAAAATCTATATTTTATACTGAACTTTCACGTAAACTATCATTCAGATGTCGCTCGTCAGACGAAGTAGACGGTCTCGTTTATCAAGTAAGACTGGAAGCGGTATTATTAATTCAGTAATTAATAGGCTACCGTTCGAGTTACACATTCCCGGCTATCAGTATTGCGGGCCCGGGACGAAAGTAGTAAAACGTGTGGCACGAGGAGATCAAGGAATTAATTCTTTGGATGTCGCATGCAAAAAACACGATTTAGCCTATTAGCGTAATAGTGAAAATTTAAGTGCTCGCCACCAAGCAGATCAGGAACTCGAGCAAAGCGCGTGGAAAAGAGTAAAATCGAAAGACTCTAGCGCTAGTGAAAAAGCTGCAGCTTGGTTGGTAACCACCATTATGAAAGCGAAACAACGTTTTGGTATTGGTGTATCATCATCAAAATCGAGAAAAGCATCCACTAGAGGTAAACGTCGCTTCCAGCGCCGCCGCCGCCACACTAAAGGTAATGGCGTCGGTAAACATAAGCGAGTACACAAAGTAGCTTTTGGATCATCTATTAGACGACCCGTTCGATCAGAATTGTTAAAAGCTGGTGGGAAAAAACTTGTCGAGAAAAATATCATGAAAGCATCGAAAATAGCTGCAGTAGCTGCACGTAAATCCCTAAGAATAGCCGATGGCAAACGAAAAATTCGCACGCCTAGAATCATTCCAATTCCGAAGACCGGGGGGATATTACCGTTAATACCAATATTTGCAGGACTATCGGCCTTAGGTTCATTAGCAGGTGGTGTAGCAGGCATCGTGCGTGCCGTAAAAGCAGTAAAAAAGTCGACTGCAGAAAAAATAGGTACCGGCTTACATCTAAGTTCAAGAGCAAACGGATTATATTTGAAACCATATCGCACAGGTTTGGGATTATTTGTAAACAACGGCAAAAATAAGAAATCAAAAAACTAATAGAATCCCTACCTCAAAGACCACTATCCAATATTGATATAGAAAAGTACGCCTTAAAAATGAAAATACCACACTTTCGAGGCGTATATATGAGAGATTCATTACCTGTACGCGGTCCCAAACGTTATGATGCCGCCATTATAA